>CABHPQ010128132.1:460-15387 GCA_902168405.1 Peromyscus aztecus | reverse complement strand
CATTTGTTTCATTGCTTTTTCATGATTTTCTTTCAGTGCTTTATTGTTTTCTTCCAGGACTTTATTGTTTTCTTCTACTTTAATTGTCCTTTCCTCTAGTTTTTAATATCATTCTTACCATTTTTTTGTCTTTTCCTCTATATAAGCCTCTACCTTCTTCATAATGGTATTCATAAGGCTGTTTTCTTCTGCTTCTTCCAATGTTTGATGTTCAGATCTAGCTGTTGGAGGAGGCCTAGGTTCTGGTGATACTATATTGCTCTTTATTCTGTTGTATGTTCTTCTGCCTTGATGTCTGCCCATCTCCTTGTGGTTCGTTCTTGGTCTTATCAGCGCACTTGGTCCAGACAGAGCTGAAAGATTCAGGAAGTCTCTCTCTCTTGTGCAGATGGGAGTTCCTTTGTCCAGATGGGAATTCCGGGGCAGGATGGGAGCAGGGGGCCAGTCTCTAAGTCTCAGGAAGTGGCTGGGGTCTCGGGCGGATGGGCATGGGGGCAGGGCATGGAGATTGCAGGGTCTGATGGGGGTCTTTGAGAAGGGGAGCCTTCCCGGTAGGACTAGAAGGGACCCTGCCCAGTGGCCAGACCTGGGGCCAAGTTGGGCAGGTCTTCCCCAGAGTGGCTGGTGCCCAGGGATGGGATCTAGGCTGAGCCTGTACACTCACCTCTTGTCCAGAAGGGCTGATATCATACTCTTAATGGCAAATAATTTTGGAGCTAGAAGTCAAAGCTAGATTCATTTGAATCTGACTATGCTATTTTTGTGCTTCTCTTATAGAATTTGATTAAAAAAATGGAACCAAGTGAAAATAAAACAACTGAAAGGAAATGAATATTAGAAATAAATGTCTACAGCTAAATTTTAAACCACCATTCCAAACATTATAGTTATAGGTCTATATTTAATTTTTTTTGACATGCTCTAGTTTATAATCACCTCACAATGAGATCATCTGCTTAATGGATGGGAAATACAATTTAAAGCAATTATAACCCTTTAACTCATTATCTCTGGAATATTTTTGAAGATAAGCTATATATCTTCCAAAGTCTGTGCAATTTTCATCTTATTTCTACATACTGGGTTTTTTTCCTGGAGTGCTCTAGATTTTTGTCAAGAGCAAAATGATAATCCAGAGTGTAAAAGTTGTAGTTATTATATAAGTATGCTCACATTTACATATGTATATCTCCCACTAATAAAACCAGACATTAAAAATCATACTGTCTAGCATCTATAATGTCTTGAGTGTGATTCCAGCTATTCAATTAAACAAAAAACTAATCACAAATATATTAAAACTTCTATTGATTTATAATGATGCCAATATTGGTTCATGTTCACAGCCTTGTCATGTGTTCATAACAAGAAATAATTTCAATTCCATTTTTTGATAAGATATTCATTGTCATTTTTTCAAGGTTTAATATAAGGGATTATTATTTATTGATATTAAGCATTCATTAAGCTTACAAACAGAAAGTGAATAGTTCTCTTCAATCAGATTTTATTATTGCTGTGTCAAACCCTTGATATTAACAACTTAGAAGGAAATAAGGCTTACTTTCTCATCATAGTTTCATAAACACCTCTTCGTGATTGTGTGAAAACCATGGCAAAGCAGAACATATAATATCCTGATGAAAAGGAAAGTGAGAAGGGGTATCTAGACGAGCCAGAGCTAGCATTAGTTCTCAGGAGATTGCTAGAGTGACATTCTTCCCCCAGTGAGACTCACTCTCAATTGGTACTACATTATGAACTTACTGATTGAATCAGAGCCATCAGAGTTGAATCATTACTGGAAACACTCACAGGCTAAGAATTTCTCCGGGCATCTCTAACCAAACCTTGTGACAGGATTAACCATTACACCAGTACAAAGGACAACAACAAAACCAACTCACTAAAACCTAAAGCCAGTTAAGGATTGTGGAAGACAGGAACTATCACCAAGCAATTTTAAAAATGAGTTAATCTACTCTGCAAACTATAGTTTCTTGAGTGTTAAATATATGTTTAATGTGGAGAACTTTCATTCTTTTGAGTTTGATATTTGGTAGCTGTGGTTTCTCAGTGTATAGAAAAACCCATTTACTTTATCATGTCTTCAATCCTTGTCAAGGACCAACTTTTATTCATTAACAAAGCATCATATTCAAAATGATGGCATTACAGATATGCCTTGCAAAATGCAATAGATACTTGTTTATATTATTTCACAACGTTAGTAGATATAGCTAGGTGTGGTGGTGCCTTCCATCTCACACTCAAGAAGCAAAGGCCTGTGGGTCTCTGTGAGTTCAGTGCCAACCTGATCTACCTAGTGAGTTCCAGGACTGCCAGGGCTATGTAGTGAGACCATTACTCAAAACTTTCAAAAGAAGTTAACAAATACCTATTTAATCATTTTCTAGTGTGACTCTAACAAAAGAAATATAATTCTCATAGTTCTCAACACTAGAAATCCTAGATGCTGCTGCCACTAGATTTGATTTCTTCTGAGATCTCTCTTCATTTGCAGTTGGATTCATTTTTGCTGTATGCTCTCCTAGGAGTTTTCTTTTTCCAAATCCACATCAATGTCTCCTATTTATATAACAGACATATGAATTCATTTTATCTTAAGGACTTCCTCAAAAGTACTTGCTCTCATATACTCCCTTTCTGAGATACTTGGGGCTAGATACTAAACATGGGAATTGATAGGAGACATTGTTCAGCATATGCATAAAGATCTTATATACATATCTGACATTAGAAATATTTTTCTTTTCTTCTTCTGAAGGCTTCATCTGTCAGTACAAAAGATGGGTATCTCTGAAGCTGCACTGTCTAATTTCAAACACTATTATGTCACTATTTTTCTGTTTCTAGAGGTTGCTACACTTGCCTGCTTCTCTAGTCTCTTTTCTTTCTCAGTAGGGATAATTTTAGCACCCACCTCATAAATAAGTAAAATCATATATTGCTTTAGAAGAAAACATGTAAGACAGATTAAAGGGACTCTGGCTCCCTGGATCATTTAATAGGAGATTAAAGACACTTCAGCAGTATAAGAATGAAACTCAGGTAATGACTTTAAAGAATGGTAATTTCTTGATAATTCTTTGATGTAAATTATCCTTGATGCTTTTGTCCTTCATGATTAAAGCATTACAAACAATACAATCAATCCTCTGAGGTTGTCAGATTCCTTCCACGTCAAATGAGGAATTTTCAACTAGTCATCCCATTGGCAACCAATCAGAAGGCCTCTGATTTATCCAGGCTCTTTCAAGTCCCTCAGTATGATTCTGAATACCATTTCATGCCTACTACCAGTAACCCTACAACTGAAGCCTTGACTTCATCAGTGGAGGCCTTACTCTAGGAAAGGCCACTCCATATACATGTACCAGTTTTGGAGGAAAACACTGGAAGAGACATGTTCATGAAGTGCTTATAACTATTCACCCAGAAGCCCTTCCCATTCCATCCAGAAGGGAAGTAGTTCTTTCAGTGATTCAAGAGAAAGCCCATGATTTATCTAATGTGTGAGTGAAAATGCCCACTAGTCAAAGTTCTGTGATTTGTTCTCATGAATAAACTGTCATTGATAGATTTAGAAGATGTTTTATGATTGATGCAAATTTAAATATTCATTTGTATATCTCATATGAAGACTATTCTTGGTTGTTTATTTGACTATATCTAAAACCCAAGCAGCTAAATATACCTGCAGGGGAGTTTTCTTGATTGGATTATTTGAGGTAAAAGGATCCCTCTTTAATCTGGGCTACAACTTCTGGTGGCAGCTGAAAGAAGCTTTTGCTCTTTGCCTGCTTTCCTTCACTCTTTGCTGCTGAGGCATTCCTTCACTGGTGTTGAGCCTACCTCTTCCAAATTCCTATGTATCCTGAAGACCATCAGAGACATCCAATGTCGTGGACTGAACACCTATTGGCTTTCTGGACTTTCTGCAGAGAGACACACACTCTTAGACTAGTTGGACCACATCCTGTAAACCACTCAAAAGGTGGTGGTTAAGAAGCCCATGGTTTCTTGAAAAGTTTCTGGGCATAACCAGGATTTGAATGGCAAGGGTCAGGATATCAGAGTCCCAAGAACTACATAGCAGCTTCTATAATGGATGAGGCCCATTAAAACCAGAGCACTGGGGCAATGTAATATTGATTGATGTTTGCTATGGCCATCTGCTGATGTCTGTAGCTGCTGCCTGTATTTTGTTCTCAAGTAAATGTCATGGACTCTACCCTGAGCACCTAGAGCTATGTGTCTCTGTGTCCTAGGGTCCATGGGCTTACGTCTGTAGTTTTGAGGGCCTGGAGCTCCAAGCCTAACTCTGTCAGAATATTTCACAAGTCTTCACAGTGTTAAGGCCAATGAATATGAACAAAAGAAGAATTAGTCACCAAAGGTGTGATTTCTATCCAAATAGAGCAAAAAGACCTAAGCCGGCGTATTGATTACCTCTGAAAGTATGCAATAATTCATATACAATATTCAAATTTGTGTTATTCATTTTTATTAGGCAATATGTGTGTAACAATTAACTACCAACTGTATAAAATACAAATCAAGAAGAAATATTTGATACTACAAAAATAGTAAAAGAATTCACATATATTATTTGTTTTATACATATTACTTTTATAATTTAATTTCTCTTTATTCATATCTGTTCCACTAGTAGAAAACTAGAATCTGGTCAATTATTTACCAACAGGTTGAATTGTATAAATATTGCTTATAAGAACAAAGGAAAAAAGATTCAGGTTCTTATAATTTGCACAAGAAAAGGTTAAACACTTTTTGTTTAATGGTTAAACAAATACATCTCTTTTGTGATAGTATACAAATTAGTAGAAAACAACACTGTCCCCTTTCACTTAAGTTACTCTGAAGATGTAATTGAGTTACAAGCAGAAGTTCAAGAATTTGAATTGTTGATGCTGAGATAGAACTTATTTTAGTGCATAATACCAAATTCATGTTCAATATTTGATAAAGAGCATATGGATAAAATAATAATGAAAAGACAGGTACTATCCACAGTTGCTGAAGTTTGATTATATTATATTCAAATAACAGCTAAAAATAAAAGTTAATCCTGTGGCATTTCTCTTTGAAATAATTAAAAAGTAGGATGTCTATTTTCATACTTAATCATTTTGTAATACATTGGAGCATAAACATTAGTTTTATAAAATTGTGTTCACATTAATCATGTTGCTTATTTACCTATTTTGGCTTAACCAAAATGTTAGTGACTGTTTGTGGTATTTGTAACTATGAGTTATGATCTCAGATACTTTTCTTTACATTTTCCTAATTTATTCCCTTTTTTGTTTGTCCATTAATAAAAACAGTAACATAAAAAGAACGAACTCTTTCTTGCCTGCAATTTAAATTGCCTGCAATTTGAAAATTACCCTAAAGGTGGTTGCCTGATTCATTAGCGATTCCTTCCATTCTCTGACTGAGTTTACTGAGATTCTTTGGGTCCCGTTGTCATAAACACTCAGCACACTAAATTGAAGGCCAGTGGTCTGTCGTGCCTTTTCTCCACCATGCAGTCAAACATGCTTCTACTTTGTCCTAAGTTATGATGACACCTTCCCATTTCACACTGTGATTTTCTTATTTTCATTGTCATTGGAATTCCTTTGAAAGGTGGAAAACTATCCTATATTTCTTCCATGAGAAATGCAATTCCTCCAACCCTCTGCAATATCACATTTGAGATAGATTCTATTTTAACCTGTAGGTATCTCATAACTGTTGGTGAAGGATTGCTGAGATGATCGTGAGGAGTGGAACTGTGTTTCCTCCTTCCTGCTTATGGTCCTTATCTGACAAGTGAATATAAAGGGTAAAATTTACTGGCAGTGAAGAATAGCTCTGAAATACATAGGCTAAAAAAATTGACTTATTTATTTAGCTGCATTTGCAATGAAATAAAGAGCACAGTGCAAGAGAGGGCCAGGGATAAACAAAACAAAAGATTGGGGAGTTATGGGGAAAAGAAAGTTATGGAACCATTACCTGAGCGTGACTAAATGGAGAACACACACAATATTTATCCAGCAGCTTCCCCTGTCTTTTCCTTAATGAATATTAGCATTTTCCACTGGGAGAAAATGGTGCTGAGGGCATTATCATTAGAGGTTGAATACATACTCATTGGCACCAGCAAATAGAAATTTTATTGATTTTCATAATCAATATGTTTTCCTAATTAGTCCTATTACTGTATACATTAAGCTAAGCAAAAAGTTTCTTTTGATGTTAATTTATTAACATTTTATCTGTAGCGACATAATATGCTATTTTAAATGTGGTGGTCCAGACTTCATTTACAAGCAACGAAAGGACATGTAAAATAACTCACCTACGGTAAGAACAGAAAGGAATTTTATACCCCCAGGCTACACAGAAGAAATACATGCTGGATATAGAAATCTAAACACCATCTGTAATTTCCCTTGTAGATCAACTATCTACAGAAGGCAATAGATGCATAAGGGGTGTGAGCATTGCAGCTTGGATGGACAGGGATCCTGGCAGTCAGAACCCAAGGAATGTAACAAAGTCACCTAAAAGTTTCCCCAACTTAACAACTCTGCTCCTACAGGGGAGGGTTTCCAAAGGGAAGTTGTTACAGTTCTGCTTAGATCCTCAGGCCCCCTCCTGAGTGTAAAAACCTGTTCGGCTAGGGGAAGGTTTTCCCAGGAAATTGTTACTGTTTTGCTCTGTTCTGCTCCACCTGCTCAGACTCCAAAGAAAAGTTGCTACTTCTCTGTTTCACTCCACTCTTGTGAAGAAAGGTCTCACCCAAACCTCATTCAAGTGATTATTGGGAGGGAAGAATCCAGGAGAGCCGCTGCCTCCACCAGAGTGGAAAAAGGCAGCCCCCAACTGAACAGGTGGGTACAGGGCTTATATAGGGCTCCCTTAGGGGTGGAGGTTTTCCAGATTGAAGATTTTCAGGGTCAGAATTGGTCAGATTTGAATTCCTGAGCTTGGAGCTCAGAGATTGGCTGGATTTCATGCTTAGGGATTGGTTGGTTTCATGCTCAGGGACTGGTTGGTTTTCATGCTGTGTTGATCAGGGCCAGAGTGTTTCTTTTATTGGCCCTTTTAGTATTTTGACTCTGGATTCAGGGCCACAGTGCGTTTCTTTCACTGGCTCTGGTTTCAGGACCAAAGTATGTTTTTTGCCTCTGGTTTCAGGTTCAGGGTGTGTTTCTTTGGCTCTAGTTTCAAGGTCAAAGTGTGTTTCTTTCACTGTCTCTGGTTTCAGGGTTAAGGTATGTTTCTTTGGCTTTCCCTTTTACCCTACAAGGGGAAAATGGTCTAATGTCAAACATCATTTTGATGAGAAGCATATTTGAGTATTCTTTTGGGTACTTTTTACACCCCAGAGCCTTACTTAAATTTATATTGTCACACACATGAAATAATGCATATAAACATTTTTCACATGTCAGGATATACTACCCTAGTTCTAAAGATTTTGATTGCAGCTACATGAACTTAATATATTTAATCTCTTGAAAATGAATAAATGTTCTCAGGCTTTGGGATTACATATTTTTCTTTCCATATCATGAATAAAATGATATTTACTTGGGAAAATATATTATGTTCTTTTCTTTAAAGTTTCTTATATTTTAGAACAGAGGTTGTGACAGCATGCATGTGACCTGTGCAAGATCAAGCCATTCAAAATCACAGCAGGCAGAGGAAAAGTGGGTAATTGATGGATGCTGAGAGAGGAAAAGTCACTTTTCTTTTTCTTCTTTTTATAATTTATTTATTTTTATTTTATGTGCATTGGTGTTTTGCCTGCATATATGTCTGTGTGAGGATGTTAGATTCTTAATAGATATGGCCTATCAAAGTAGATCAGCATTGTAGGCAGAAGACCAAACACCCAAGAGTACATAGGCAATAAAAATTATACTGCTTTTTGGTTAGTGTGTTTGATTAAAACAGGTCATGTTACTAGGTGGGTAGGGAAGGGAGGGTACCTCTGGTCGGAATTGAGGGAGGGGTGAATATGATTAAATTCCATTGTGTGAAGTTCTCAACTAATAAAAATGAGACAAAATAGCAGAAAATTTCACCACAGTTATGTTTTCAACTTCTATACTCCATGAATATAATGTTAAAGTTCTGTTTTGTGGAATGCAGAATTAAGAATTCACTTCAAAATTCCTTCCCTCAAACTAAAGAAAGAATATAAAATTTCTTTTATTTCATCTCATCTATCTGGAGGCCTATACATAGAGACCAGAATATTCGGTATGTATATTTTCCTTCTTTTGTAAATTTTATTTTTGTTTGCATGTAGCCTAGGCAAGTCCTGAACATGCTATGTAGCTAACATGAACCATAAACTAACTCCTGGTATCTTGCATTTACCTTTTCATTTCTATATTAAAAGAATGTGCTATAAAGAGAACCGAGGATTTTGTGAATACTAGTCAAGTACTCTACAACTTAGTAACTTTTCCCCGGACTATTCTCTGTATCTTCTAACTCGGATCACAGTCAAAGTTTAAAGATAAAATTTGTCTACAGAAAATTTTGACTGAGAAAGCTACAGATCCACAAATGCTTAAGACAAGAGTCAAAAGACACTGAAGATTCCAAGAAACTACTTGGGTTTCTAAGTAGCTGACATATTAAATAGCAGCTGTGAATGCAAGAAATCTGAAGACCCATAGTCAGAACGGAAAACACTAATGAGCAGACCAAACCAAGAAGAACTTGTGTCTGCTCCCAGGCTGATTGCAGACTCAGAGCATGCCAAGCTAAAAGAAGTGCTGCATCACGAAGCCAGAGGTCATAGCTACCTTCTAGATAAAAATAATAAAGCATGGAAGACATGAGGAAACTTAGAGTATTAAAGGGATAAAATAATGTATTAGAAGACATCCCTAAAGAATTAAAGTCACCAGATAAGTTAGATAAAGATTTTGAATATAGGCTTTAGGTATGTTCAAAGATCTAAAGAAAAGTATAGACAAAGTATACACTTGAACTAGAACACAGATATATGAAAAAAACTAAAAATACCAGTAGAGGTAGTGACTCTTTAAAGGAACAAAGAGAAAATCTGAAGATAAGGAATCAAATATTTCAGTTGAGCTGAACTAGAATATTCACTTGCAGATATGAACAGGTGAAAAAGAAATAAATAAAATGATTTATAATCAAGTTACACAAACGTATCAAATTTAGGGGGCACCTAAGGTAAAGAAGAGAAATAAAGGGTCTAAACAATTTATGGGACACATAAATGAGACAGTGTAGCATGAATCTTAAAGGTACTTATTAATAAAATCAAACTTAAGGCCAGTTATTGTGGTGAATGCTGGAAGATCAGAGAAGCAGAACCAGCCACAGCTACCTCACCTTGCCAGCTCCTCAGCTGATCCTCTTTCCTCAGACTGGAAACCTCCGAGTCCTCATCCAGAATGAATCTCAGCTGAACTGCTGCTCCAAAGCCTGAAAGCTTAACCAGCTAAAAGCTTCTAGTTTCTGGCCTTCACGCCTTATATACCTTTCTGCTTTCTGCCATCACTCCCTGGGATTAAAGGCTCACTTTCTGGGATTAAAGGCATGACTCACCATGCTTGGCTGTATCCTTGAACACACAGAGACCCAGGTAGATCTCTACCTATGGAATGCTAGGATTAAAGGTGTGAGTGCCACCATTTTCTAGCCTCTGTATCTAGTAGCTGTTCTGTTCTCTGACCCCAGATAAACTTATTAGGGTGCACAATATTTTGGGGAACACAATACCACCACAAGACAGTGTATATTGTGCATTTTGGAGAAGGAGAACAAGGAATGAAAGATGACTTAAAGATATGATAATGCAAAACAAAAAATATTATAACCTATAATATAAAGTTTCAAGCATTTTAACAAACTCCAGGTAATATCATCCACAAATCTACACTATGACACAGTACAATGAAACTTTCTAAGTCAGAGACAAAAAGAGAAATCAGACAGCAGGAAAGGTGACTTGTCACACACAAAGTGTGCTGAATATGATTTTCAGCTGACTTTTCAGCAGAAAGCTGTGAGATGGGAAACTGAGTGGTAGATTCCTTTAAAGCACAAAATAAAACAAGGACCCACTAACATGATTCTCAATATGGCAAAAATGTACTGCCACAGTCACAGAGAATTTCTGATATTCACAGGTAAAATAAAGCTATGGAGTTCACTTACCCCTGCTAAAATTGTCAAATGGAACCCCTGAGGTTGAAATGAACAGACGATAGACAGTAACTTGAGATGAAGACACAAGCATCCCTGTAAAATCTATGCACAGACAAGTACAGAACCAGCAACATTCCAATGTCTGTATATAAGGTCACCTTTTATTTTTCCACAAAACCTGACAGACAAATGTATAAAGTAATCAGTAACCATGTTAATAGGCATATATATATATATATATATATATATATATATATATATATAATTAAAGGGGGACAGAATTATTTTATGTTCAACCGAAGTTACATTTAAATTTAAATACCTTTTTGTAACTTCAAAATGTTGTATAATTTCATGCCAATCACGGAAATACATCTCTGAATCTGTCTGTTTACTTACCTATATGACTACCAATCATCTAACTAAAAGTAATGACCATGAGTGAGAGAGAGCCAATGAAGTTGGGAGAAGTTTGATGATGCTAGAAAGAGATTGCAACACATTCAATTTACCAACCTTCAAAGAAACTTGACATATTTAAAATACAATCTAGTCTGACTCATTAGTGATCTGTCAGAAGTGACTTGTCTAAAAATTACAACCAAGTGTGACTCATTGGTGGTCTTTTAGAATATATATATATATATATATATATATATATATATATATATATATGAAAGTTGTCATGCATGATTGAACATACATCTCATCATTTAGGAGGCAGAGGCAGGAAGTTGGGATTTAAAGGCCAGTCTTACCTACATAGTGATTTTTTGAGGACAACCAGGACTAAGTGAGACCTTGCGTCAAACAAACATGTAGAAAGGTTACCACTGACAAGTAGATTGTAGACTTTAGAATTATATGGGAGCCAAACTATAAGAGAGCCACGATACGTGAGGATTGTCATGATTATGTTAATTAATATACAAAAACCTGTTTTGACATCTGGAGGACTAGTCTCTTGGCAGTGAATTCCATAGAATTGGCCATAGAAAATGGAGGTAACAACCTGAAAACTAGGAAATTGGATTAGTCTCATCTGATGCAACTGGATATGATATAATCTGCTGCTTCACTCTCTTGCTTCCTTGAGTTCTCCAACAAGATGAACTGCACATTGAACTGTAAGCTGAAATAAACTCTTAAGTTTATTCTTTTCAGAATGCTTTAATTCAGCAAGAGGAAAAGTGGCTGAGAAGAAATAAGCAAGACAGCATGTGTATGTTTGTGTGTGTGTGTGTGTGTGTGTGTGTGTGTGTGTGTGTGTGAAAGAGAGAGAGAGAGAGAGAGAGAGAGAGAGAGAGAGAGAGAGAGAGTTGACTACCACATAAGTAGAATGGAAGAATTTAGATGAAATACTAGAACACATCACAACATGATTCCAATGTGTCTTGTTGAATTTAAAGACAAGGTGATATAATGTAGATTATTATAATTTAAAAAAAATATAATTCAGACTGCAGTATATTGTTTTCAGAAGAGGTGATGAGGGATAGACCACAACTTGTACACTTTCATTTCCTACATTTGTAGTGAAGAGTTGGAATTGAAAAGTATTGTAAAGCCAGACTCAAAGAGAAGGGGTGTGGCTAGAGTTTTCCTGCCTGACCCACAGTCAGGATAAATCTCTCTCACCTGCCAGTCCCACAGCCGCTCAGACCCAACCAAGTAAACACAGAGACGTATATTGCTTACAAACTGGCCGTGGCAGGCTTCTTGCTAACTGTCCTTATATCTTAAATTAGTCCATTTCTATAAATCTATACCTTGCTACATGGTTCGTGGCTTACCGACATCTTTACATGCTGCTTGTCCTGGCGGTGGCTGGCAGTCAGTGACTCCCTCTGCCTTCCTGTTCTTTTAATTCTCTCTGTTAGCCCCGCCTATACTTCCTGCCTAGCCACTGCCAATCAGTGTTTTATTAGCAACACATTTGCCATACAGAACATCCCACAGCAAAGGGGTTTTTCATGAAGAAAGTCCATACCTCAAGATTCAGTTGAACTATATGCTAGTAGAGATTTCTGGATGAAAGCCTAACAGACAGCTATGTAATATGACTATAATTGATTAACACAGAAGTACTCATGAAGCATAAAAAATTAAAATGTTTACTTTGTGCAATATTATTAGACATCTTAGTGAAAATGCCACATAGACAGATAATTTTGCATAGGACTGTGGAGCCCTTAGAACAAATCTTGGCTTGAAATATAGGATTTAATAAAATTTAAGCATAGGAGCATTGATGCTATTTCTTAAAGGATAAGCATGCACAGAGATCAGGAGAGTCTAGAATGCTCGCCCACAGGGGGAAAAAACACATATTTTTTTTTCTTAAGACTTCTTGATATTAAAAGATCATGGAAAAAAGACATCAATGCTTATGGTTTCATCTATTATGTAAAACCAAATGATTTTTTAGAATGAAGGATAAAGCTGGTATAGTACAACCATCCAATTTTTACACATCATAGGACAACAATACCAACACATTTAGTAAACTTTTGACATTGTTCTTCAATACTTGAGCATGTAGTCTCAGAGGCCCAGTATTAGATCAAGAGGAGAAATGATCATTCTGATCTGTGAAGGAATCAGCAGTAAGTCAATGCAGCATTTGGTAGGGAGAAAAGAGTTTAAAAACTTAACCAGTAATTAAAGTGATTAGAGAGAGAAGTGAAGGATAGGCTAGACTTGGATGGGAAGCAAACAGTTGATCTTTTAAAGATGACAGAAGATGGAGGGAGAAAAAAAATACTCTTACCTTAAAAACACCAACATACATGATGTGAAGAGTTGATTTGGGGCAGACAGTAATTAATTTTCACAAATATAGTAAACAAGAACAACAGTTAACACAAATTGAGTAAGCAACTGGGAGAGTGAGTTAGAGGATGTTACCTTGGAAGCAGAAGGAATGAATGAGACCCAGAGAAGATATACTTAAAAATGTTGCTTTCATTTATAAGTTAAAATAAATGATATATTGATATCTAGACATATGAGTAGTAGTCAGAAATGGAAATTGTACCTTGTGTTTTTAGTGAAACATGCAAGCTACAAATTATGAAAAGTAAACAAATTTGTCACAGAAATAGAAGGATGCCAAAAAGAGGAGCCATTGACTGTTAGATACCAGCACATAGACAAGACCCAGTAATGCTTTCTTGAGACACTGAGTGTTTCTTTTTAGCAAGTGCTTATTTTCCATTACCTCAATCACAAAAGTGTAGCTAGAGTTTTCCTGCCTGGCCCACAGCCAGGACAAATCTCTCTCACCTGCCAGTTCCACAGCCGCTCAGACCCAACCAAGTAAACACAGAGACTTATATTGCTTACAAACTGTATGGCCGTGGCAGGCTTCTTGCTAACTGTTCTTATAGCTTAAATTAATCCATTTCTATAAATCTATACCTTGCCACATGTTTCGTGACTTACCGGCATCTTTACATGCTGTTTGTCCTGGCGGCAGCTGGCTGTGTCTCCTTCCACCTTCCTGTTCTTTTCTCCTCTCTGTTAGTCCCGCCTATACTTCCTGCCTAGCCACTGGCCAATCAGTGTTTTATTTATTGACCAATGAGAGTAATTTGACATACAGACCATCCTACAGCATTTCCCCTTTTCTTTTTTTCTTTTTTTTTTTAAAGAGGAAGGTTTTAACTTTTACACATCTCCAAAGTCAGCTTGGTATATTTGGTAATTTGGGCATAGCTTCTCTTACTACTTCCTGCTGGAGGGCGGTGCTGTATCTTATGGGGACACAAAGAAAATTTTAGGATCATGGAGTAGTCCGTGAGTGTGTATGGGCTGAGCCAGTTGCCTTGAAATGGTTCTGGATGTTGGATCATCTGGGCCTTGGTGTCATCGGAGACCTTCAGTGGGTCTTGGCTGGTTAATCCTGATGTATCTTAATCTGGAACAAATCCATAGCCTCTGGCTTTCTGTGGAAACAAAAGCAGAGCTTCCTTTCCAAAACAACATATCCTTACATCCAAATTTTGAAGTCAAGGTATCTTTAAAATATGCATATTGGTTTAACTCAGCTTCCTTTACAATCAAATATCTCTCTGCAGTTAAGAATCCCAAAGACAACACAATCCAGATTCTCTGTGTGATATCCATCTTTATGTGGCTTATATTTTATACTACCTTTACTGTCTCTTTAAAGACTTTATTTTTCAAAACTATCTATTTCTTTATATAACTGTATATATTTCTTTTTCTCTTTCTTTGAAGCCTATGTACATTTTTTACACACATTTTAAAGCATTTAAAGTCTTGTTCCATCTGAATCAGTCTTATTGTGATTCTATTCCTTTAAACTGCAGCATTCTAAGACTGAAACGGTGCTGTGGCTGCTGGCTCCGCCCACCTCAGCTTCCCGACATGGCGGTGATACGATTACCATCAGCTCTGGGAGCCTTCGTGGGTCTATGTTTCTATGAAAGCAGCGTTTAGCTCAGAAACCTCTTTTTTTGTTTTGTACTAGCAAAGGCTAAATCCACCATGCAGCTTAATGTGCCACTTGCAGATGCCTCATTCCCACCATACTGCAGGTCAAACATGCACACCAGGAACCCACCATACAGTATCTCAAGCCCCCAGGCTGTGGCTAACTTGAGAAAGATGACTAGGAAGCTGTTTTAGCTCCGTTTTAGAATCTTCTTTTTATGCTT
>CABHPQ010128130.1:0-14045 GCA_902168405.1 Peromyscus aztecus | reverse complement strand
TTTTTTTGGTTTTTCGAGACAGGGTTTCTCTGTGTAGCTTTGCGCCTCTCCTGGAGCTCACTTGGAAGCCCAGGCTGGCCTCGAACTCACAGAGATCCGCCTGGCTCTGCCTCCCGAGTGCTGGGATTAAAGGCGTGCGCCACCAACGCCTGGCTTTAAAATTACTCTTAATAATATATGTGTTAGGCAAATCAGGGTCACTGATGTGTGCTTGTCATCCCAGAACCTGGGAGGCAGAAGCAGGAGGATCAGGAATTCAAAGTGAAGCTTTGAGGTCAGTGAGTTTGGGGTGAGGCTGCACTCCGCCATCTCAAACAAAAGGCAAACAGACAAAGTAAGACACAGATTGGTTACTTTTTTATTGCTGTGATGAAATATTTTAGCAACTCAACGTAAAGGAGGAGAATTGCACTTTGGCCCACGGTTTTAGGGGTTCTAGTCCACGGTGACCTGGCTCCATTGATCATGGGCTGTGGTGATACAGAGCGTTATGACAGGGAGCATGGTGGAACACAGCTGTTGACCCTTCACAGGTAGGAAGCACAAGGTGTACTCTGCAGGACCACACCCAGGGGCTTGTATTGTGTATATTGTATTCTTCTTCATTTCTGTGCTGAACATATAATCCTTTTACGAGAAGAACATTTTTAATTGTGTTTCCGTGAAGAAACTTGGGGTACCCGTCACACAGCACTCAGTGATTGAATATGCTGCTTATGGGAACAGCAACGACATGGCAGAAGCTGAGTGCTCTCCGCCCAAGTTTCAGTAAGTTCTACCTTATGTGGAAAGGTGCAGGACACACACTTGGTAGAATGGTCAAAGGTAAAGTCGGGAGCGATGGTGACGATGGATAGTAGTCAGTAGCTGCTCGGTGAGGACGGAGTGGAGTGAATCCAGATTTGGGCAAAAGTGATGTGGCATGGGCAGAAGGTTGAGGGTTGGAGCTGAACTAGAGAAGTTAGAGAAGTGAACACTGTAAAATGTGAACTACGGGTTGACCAATGTCCATGTGATGGGTCCTCGGCATCCGTTACCTGGCATTCATCCAAGTCAGGTGTCCCCCTCCCACAGAGACCGGGAGGCCCTTCCTGATACTTACATTCAAAGGAATGGCTTTTGGGTCCTTAGGAAAGAGGTCATCAGACACTCCTCAGAGGGGCCAGGAAGGGTTTAAAATTCTAAGATGTTTTAAATAAATGCTCAGAAGAAAGGATATTAAGGGCCCATGGCCAGGTATTGGCTGGAACACATGGTACATTCTTTTGTCAGTCCTGAGCTTTTCTGGACCTGAACTCAAGGTGTCCTGGGTCATCCCGGGGACACTGCCTTAGGCTGCTAGAATAATGCCATAGTTTGGTCTAGTGTCTTAGGGCAGGAATTTGGATGGAGGTATTTGTGCAAATAATCTCAATTCTAATAATCAAGATCACACACACACACTCACACACACACACACAAATGGGGACAGACCCAGGCCTTCTTCCTGCTCAACTAAGGAGCATCTACTTTAATTGTCTCCAGATGCCCCACCAGAGCCAGCTCAGGAGGAAGGGAGATCCTGAGAGCATATGCCCTACTCTCCTTGTCCGCACAGGCAGGGTCTTACACAAGGCCACAGTAGAGGGATACAAGAGTGAGCAGCAACTTGCCCTGATTTCGTGGTCTCAGCCCCCACATGTGCGGAGGAGCATGCTTTTGATCTGGTTGCTCAAGAGAGCCCCCGCCCTGACCCAGCATCCTCCCACTGTCTCTGGTCTGTATGAGGCAGGAGTCTTTGACAGTAGAATCACCTTTGATGGGTGTTGTGGAATGATCTTTTTGTACACTGTGAAGATGCGTCACTGTTACTGGTTTAATAAAAGGCTGAGCCGGGCGGTGGTGGCGCACGCCTTTAATCCCAACGCTTGGGAGGGCAGAGGCAGGCGGATCTCTGTGATCCACCTGGTCTACAGAGTGAGTTCCAGGACAGCCAGCCAGGACTGTTTCACCAAGAAACACTGCCTTGAAAAAAGAAAACAAAAAAGCCAAATGACTAATAGCTAGGCAGGATTTCCAGGCACAGAGGACAGAGGATGCTAGGAAGAAGAAGGGCGGACATGCCAGGAGTCGCCAACCAGACACAGAGGAAGCATGATATGTAGATGAGGTAACAAGCTATGAGCCATGTGGGAGCACTTAAATTAATAGAAATGGATAAATTTAAGTTATAAGAGATAATTAGAACAAGCCTAAGCTACGGCAGAGCTGTCATAATTAATAATAAGTCACCGTATCAAATGATACTTTTTTTGTGAGCTGGCGGCCCAAAAAGACAAGTCCATCTGCAGCTGGGAATGCCACAGCAACACATAGCTCATTATAATTGAAGGTTAATTTTAGCACATTATTTTGGCACGTTATTCCACACTTTGAATATGCCATGTAAATACTGTAATAACCAAGGCTCGTATAGGACTCACACTTAGAACTGTTTCCTACCGTTGGAGGCATTATACCCCCATCCACTCCATCCATCCTCCTGCCCACCCCACATCAATGTCTTTTACTAATTTAGAATCGGGCAACACAGAAGGTGGCACTATTACTGCGTGACTTTCTCCATGTCACTGAGTTATTGGAGAAAAGGATTTAACTGCCAAGCTTTGTCTTGTAGGTACTGCTGGAAATAAATATGCTATCACCGAAAAATAATAGATATAGAAGCATTAGCGGCCGTCAAGAAATCGTAAGTAAGGACTCTTTTGCTTCAACTTCAAAAACAAAAGCAGACGAGCAGGCAAAAGCGTCTTCTGAACACGGCAGCTCAGCCAAGATGACTGGGAAAAATAGTCAAGCATTAGACTTTGGAAAGGAGCAAAGGGGAGGGACAGGGACAGAGATGAACTTTCAAGGCACACGGAGCACATCCTGCCAAGCCAGGTTCTGGGCAGGACAGTCTTCTTCCCCCACATGCAGGCTGAAACAATACACAATGCCTCTCGGTTTTTCAGCCTGGCCTTGGTTTGAAAAAATTTCTCCAGTAGAAGTGATTAAAGCTGGGGTTGGATGGAGGGGGGGAACGGGCCTCCAATGTGGGAGCCAGCTGCCTTGGCATGCTTACGGTAGTGTTTGTCAAGCATCAGCATGAAGAATGCAGAGTTTAGGGTCTCCTTCCCCTAAAGAGCCCAAAATAAGGGTCTAGAATGTGACCAAAGAATCTGCATTTTTTTGTTATTGTTTTTTGTTTGTTTGTTTGTTTGAAGACAGGGTTTCTCTGTATAACCCTGGCTGTCCTGGAACTCATTCTGTAGACCAGGCTGCCCTCAAACTCAGAGATTTGCCGGCCTCTGCCTCCCCAGTGCTGGGATTAAAGGTGTGCACCAACATAACTTTAAATGTTAATCTTATTTATTATGATTGTACAGAGATGAGGAGGGGGTCACACATCCCATGGTGTGTGTCTGGAGTCAGAGGACAACTTTCAGGAGTCAATTCCTTGTGGATTCCCGGGTATTGAACACAGCTATACTTACATGGCAAGTGTTTTTACTCACTGAGACATCTCGCTGGCCCGATTTCATTTTATTTTTAATTGCTACATAATTATAGCATAACTTAACTATATATAGTTATGGGGTATATGTGATGTTCCAATACACATACATTGTATAATGATCAATTCAAGGTAATTAACACATCTATCACTTAAGCCCTATTTCTTTGTGACGAGAACATACATAATCTTTTATTTATTTATTTTTTGGTGTTTTGGAGACAGGGTTTCTCTGTGTAGCTCTGGCTATCCTGGAACTTGCTTTGTAGACCAGGCTGGCCTTGAACTCAGAGATCCACCTGCCTCTTCATCCCAAGTACTGGGATTAAAGGCGTGCGCCGCCACCACCTGGCCAGCACATCAGAACTTAATCTTCCTATCTATCGTAAACCCACCTGTCCCCATCTCCTCTACCTCTCTCAGCCTCAACTAGCCGGTGGCTTACTTCCATGAGGTCCACTTGTGTAGGTACAGAGAAGTGAGGTCGGGTAGTGATGTCTTGTTTCATTTGGATCTGCACGTATGCGCCACAGGCACTATACATGTGCTTTCTTTATCAAACCTGCCTCCTGCTCACACTGGGGATTGAACCCAGGGAGGGTCTGGGTTCAATAGTCAAGTGCTCTATCGCTGCTGCCCTATATCCCCAGTCCTCTTTTTGCTTTTACTTATTTTGAGGCAGGGTCTCAGTAAGTTGCCAAGGCTGGCCTTGAACTCACTCTGGAGTCTAGGCAGGCCTTGAATTTGAGATTCTGGTCCTTAGATTGCTGAGTAGCTGAGATTGCAGGCCTGTGCCATGAGATCCAGCTATCAGAACTCCACGCTTGATGAGAAAATGGAACCAAGAAGATTATATGCCTATAAAGAAGTGAGGGCATTATAACTTCTGATTTTCCCCATTGATCATAAGATGAACATTTATAAGAAAATGCATGAAGTCTCTAATAAGAAGCACAGTGGTTTTTTTTTCCCCCTGGAGCTGAGGACCGAACCCAGGGCCTTGCACTTGCTAGGCAAGCGCTCTACCACTGAGCTAAATCCCCAACCCACAGAGTTTCTTGAAACTTTCCTGTGCAGTGATCTGGATAAGTATGATGGTTACTGAATGTCATGTGTTCCTAAAAGATCTTAAAACACTTCTTATATGATATTAGGAGATAAAAATAAGGAGGACCAAATGAGGCCACGAGGGTGCAACCCTCGTTAATGGATTGATTAATGCTCACATAGGAGTCACAGGAGAATTGCTTCCCCTCTCTGCTCTCTGCCATATGAGGGTGTATGAAGCAGACAGTGGATACCGGGGAGAGGACTCAACATGCCACACTGGAAGCCTGGCCACAGACTTGCAGCACCCCAAACCATGAGAAATACATATTTAATCTCTGTGTCCTCTCTCCCTTTCCATTCTTTTCTCTTCTTCTACCTCTTCTTCTTTCCAAGGTCTTCTGTATTGACTCCAAGGACTGGAACTCTCTATGTAGTTAAAGATGAGCTTGGATTTCTGAGTCTTCTGTCTCTATGTCCCAAATGTCAGGAGTGCAGGAACTACTATGCCCAGTTTATGCAGGGCTGGGCTCAAGCTAGAAGTGAACTCTGCCAACTGAGCTTCTTGTATAAAAAGTACCAGGATTTGCCAGGTGGCAGTGGTGCACGCCTTTAATCCCAGCATTCAGGAGGCAGAGCCAGGCAGATCTCTGAGTTCGAGTTTGAGGTCAGTCTGGTCTGCAGAGCGAGATCTAGGAGAGGCACCTAAACTACACAGAGAAACCCTGTCTTGAAAAAACCAAAAAAAAAAAAAAAAAAAAAAGGAAAAACAAAAAACAAAAAGAAAGTACCATGATTCATTGTGCTAGGGATAGAAGCCATGGTCTAATGCCAGCTAGGCAACTGGTCTACCCCTGATCTATCTTCTCGGGCCCTCTTTGTACTCTTTAGGTAGCATTAGTGAGCACTTAGGACATTACATTTAGCAAAGTTTTTATTTTCATTTCTTAATAGTTCTTTCGTGTCTCTTTTTCCTCTTGTGTTGTATTGAGGAGACACAACACAAAGAGATACAACTCTGAAAGTGTTTTGTTGTTGGGTTTTTGTTTACCTTTGTTATTTTTGAGATAGGGTCTTCCTATCTAGTTCTGGGTGGAAAGCTTAAACTTGTGATCCACCTTCCTCAGTCTCCTTAGCTTGGACATAAAGAGGCCTTTACCACGAGACTCAACTCTCAGAGTACTTGGGGTATTTTTAATGCCACATTCTTATGGCAATGGGTGACTATTAGGTACTGCCAACTTATTCTTCAAAGTGGCTGCACTGACTTATTCTTAAATCAGCCTCCTCCATGTGTGAGTGTGTGCATAGTGTATGCACATGTGAGTGTGTGTATATGCATGTGAGTATGTGTGTGTATTCTACACATACACATCTCTCTCTGTGTAGGTGTCCATGCCCATTCAGTTTGTGTGGAGGTCAGAGAATAATAACCAGTGTCCTGTTCTATTTCTCTTTCCCATATTCTTCTGAGACAAAGCCTCTCACCAAATCGAGAGCTAAACTGGCATCCAGCATCCACAGCATTTGGACTTCAGGGACACAGGACCACACAGTTGTTTCTGCTTGTTTTTTTTTTGTTGTTGTTGTTTTTTGTTTTTGTTTTTTCGAGACAGGGTTTCTCTGTGTAGCTTTGTGCCTTTCCTGGAACTCACTTGGTAACCCAGGCTGGCCTCGAACTCACAGAGATCCGCCTGCCTCTGCCTCCCGAGTGCTGGGATTAAAGGCATGCGCCTCCACCGCCCCGCTTGCTTCTTTGTTTTTAATAATATAGATCCTGGGCATCAGGCTCTCTGGTCCTCATGCTCCTACACCAAGTGTTGTCGGTCACTGAGCTAGCTCCCCAGCCCCTTGAATGTTTTTTATTCAATGGTCACTTATTGAGAATCTATATTTAACAGTCAAAATCCTGCATTAGAACTGTGAGGCGTTTTTAAAAATGGCTAGGCAATATCTCTTAACTTCAGTATTACCACAGTGTAGTTAAAGCTCTAACAAAGTTATGAGCAGGTTGGCACACACCTTTAATCCCAGCACTCAGGAGGGAGGCAGAAGCAGGTGGATCTCTGTGAGTTCGAGGCAAAGCTGGTCTACATACCAATCTTGAGGCCAGGCAGGGCTACAGAATGTGTAAAAAAAAAATAAGTTATAACAATAATAAGTAGAAATACCATCCTTGAAGAAACAGTGTGATTAGGGCACCCTCAGAAGCTGGTTCCAGAAAGGCAGCCAGGAACAGAGAGGTTGTAAAAAGAAATCAGGATTTGGACTCAGCCTTGAAAGGATTAGTGGGTTTTTTTTTTGTTTTTTTTTTTTTTTGTCGTTGTTGTTGTTAAGATTTATTTATTTATTATGTATAGTGTTCTGTCTGCATGTCTGCCTGCTGGCCAGAAGAGGGCGCCAGATCTCATTACAGATGGTTGTGAGCCACCATGTGGTTGCTGGGAATTGAACTCATGATCTTTGGAGGAGCAGCCAGTGCCCTTAACCGCTGAGCCATCTCCCCAGCCCGGATTAGTGTTTTAATGAATGGAGAAAGGTGGTTGGAGGAACAGCAGGAGCAAAATCTTAGCAATAAAAGTACACAGAGGGGCTGGGGTGTGGATCAGGTGGTAGTGTTCCTGGCTAGCATGCACAAAGCCTTGGGTGCAATCCCCAGCACCTCACAAAACTGCGTGTCGTGGCACGTGCCTGTAATCTCAGCACTGGAGAGGTGGAGGCAGACTCATCAGAAGTTCTAGGTCATTCTCAGCTACAGATTTGAGGCCAGGAGGATCATGAGCCTCCTGTCTTCCAAAAGAAAAATAGTCTATAAAATTCACACTTCATTTTCCCCTGGACCTGCTACAAGGGCTTGGGCCTACTCTCCAGCCTGTCTTCCCTCCTGCAGCCCAGCCACCCACACCACCCATCCCTACCCACCCAACACTACGACCATGATTCCGCGTTTCTAGACAACACTGGACATGTTGTTAAGATCATGGAATTTGTTAGCCTGAATAGATGTAATAATCTCTTTTTCATTTTTAAATATTATGTGTATGGGTGTTTTGTCATGTTTTTTTTTGGGGGGGGGGTTACCACATGCATGCAGTACCTGTGGAAGCCCAAAGGTATTGGATCCCCCTGGGTCTGGAATGAAAGATAGTTGTAAACTGGCTTTTGGGTCTGTGTGTCCTCGTGCCAGAAATTCATATTTTGTAGGTATGTGTTTAGGAAGTGATTACTGATGTAGAAGGTAAGAGATTATTCGCCCTTATTAAATGAGGCTGAACTGTTTGTCAGAGTCACCGGGCCAGTGGATGCTGCCACTCCAGTGGACTAATATTCTAATTATTTAGCGTTTGTACCAGCAGTTGGTCCTGACAGGATGAAATGTGACGGTTGGCTGCAGCGGGGAATGCTAGCTCATGATTCTATTTTGCATGTCTCTGATTTGTACTGAAATTTCACATGTTTTTATTAGCTACTTGAATTTTCTCTTCTTTGCATATCCTTTGTCCATTTTTATTTGTGTGTATGTGTGTGCATAGGTGTGCATGTATATATGTACACATGTGTGTAAAGGTCAGAAGGTAGCCTTAAGTGTTATTCCTCAGGTACCATGTATTTTTCCTTTATAAAAATGTGTGTGGATGTTTTGTGTGTGTGTGCACGTTGGTGCACCAGTGTATGCCTGGTGCCCTTGAAGGACAGACGAGGGCATCAGATCCCCTGGAACAGGAGGTACAGACAGTCATGAGTTACCATGTAGGGTCTGAGAATCAAACCCAGGTCCTCTGGAAGAGCAGAGGCCATCTTGTGGTGGTATTGTGTTCCCCCAAAATATTGTGTACCCTAATAAACTTATCTGGGGTCAGAGAACAGAAAAGCCACTAGATACTTAGGATAAGCAGTGGTAGCACACGCCTTTAATCCTAGCATTCCAGAGGCAGAAATCCATCTGTTCAAGGATACAGCCAAGCATGGTGACTCACGCCTTTAATCCCAGAAAGCGAGCCTTTAATCCCTGGGAGTGATGGTAGAAAGCAGAAAGTTATATAAGGCGTGAGGACCAGAAACTAGAAGCATTTGGCTGGTTAAGCATTTGGCTGGTTAAACTTTTAGGTTTTGAGCAGCACAGTTCAGCTGAGAGCCATTCAGATATGAGGACACAGAGGCTTCCAGTCTGAGGAAACAAGATCAGCTGAGAAGTTGGCCAGGTGAGGTTAGCTGTGGCTTGTTCTGTCTCTCTGATCTTCCAGTGTTCACCCCAATACCTGGCTGAGGTTTGATTTTATTAATAAGAACTTTTAAGATTCATGCTATGCCACTTCTTCAGCCCCCATCATTTTTTCCCCTTAAGACAGTGTCTCTCACTGGATTGGAACTTGTCAAGTAAACTAGACTGGCTGGCTGGCCAGTGAGTCCCAAATATCCACCTGTCTCTGCCACCCCAGTTCTGGGGTGACAACTGTGTATCACACCCAGGAAGCCATCTCCCCAGCCCTGCCAATGTTCCTTTTCTTTTTTCTTTTTCTTCTGCTTTTTTTTGAGACAGGGTTTCTCTGTGTAACAGCCCCAGCTGTCCTGGAATTCAATTTGTAGACCAGGCTGGCCTCAAACTCAGAGATCCGCCTGCCTCTGCCTCTTGAGTGCTAGGATTAAAGTGTATGCACCACTGCCAGGCTACAATTCTTAATTGGGTTCTTTGTATTGTTTTGCAGGAATACTCTCACTTTTTAAATCCCTATCACTTCCTCCCCTCATCTCTTCTCTTCTCCTCCCCCTGTCCTCCGCTCCATCCTCCTTTCTGCTCCATCCCTTGAAATAATCTTCTGGCTCGTGGCCCTTTCTGCTTCCGGCTTCTCAGTTTCTTCCTCTATAAAATTAAGATAATATTATCAAACAAGTTAATATGTGCATTTAATTGGGATACATTTTAAAATACTTAAAATAGTGTGGAGGAATGGGGGCATAGCTCAGTTGTGGTGTGCTTGCCAACATGAGCAAGGACCCAGGTTTGAGCCCCCAAACCATAACACACATGTATGCAAGTTCATACACACACACACACACACACACTCAGCTAACTAACCCTATCAGACAAACCAACACCCTCAATGCTTAGCAAATAGGAAGCACTATGAACTTAAATATCATTTTAATTTTTTATTCTATTAATTTTTAAATTTTATTATTTTATTCATTTTTAATTTTTCCCCCTATGGCCACTTGTTGTTTTCAAATGCCGTATTTCACATACATGGCAGAATTATACTTCTTTCTTTCATAAAATGTACCAGGCCCCAACAAATGAATGAACGTTTTACAGAAGGCCCTGTCCGGTGAACTGAGCTGATTGGCTGTTCTATGAAATAAAGCCATCCATACCACATTGTCTAAGTAGTGCTGTCACCTTGCAATGTCACTGTGTCACTCTTACTGATGAAAATCACTCCCAGGCTCCTCTGTGGTCAATTATTCCCTTCCGCTCTATTGAAGACATTGTGGTGCTGTTGGGAAAGTTGAACAAAAGGAGCAGCGGTCGGTCACCATGCAGGGAGAACACGGCCAAGCACAGAGCGGCCCTGTCCAAACCCGTGGAGATCAAGAGTGGCAAGCAGCCCCAGAGCCCAAGGGAATGCTGGGAGAGTTCTGAAGCCATAGGAAAGCCCTGCCTGACCTAGCCGGCTGGGACTCCCTTCCCATGGGGTCAGGTGGGTTTCTGTCAGGCAGGGAATGCTGACTAAGCATGTAATTTCCAGGACTGGTTTCTGCTTTAGCACATTCCTGGGGTTTGCAAAGCTTTCTGGAGAATATATGTAGCCTTTCCTGACATCCAATTTATATCTGAACTCTATCCCCAGAAATGACGCCCCATAAAGATTGTCTGCACTACCCCAAAACTTAGGCCCATGAAATCGTTATTCTGAAGTTACTCTGGTAGAAATGACATGTGGACTCTGGGAACTCCTCTGTCTTGAAGGAATAAATGTACTTCCTTCTGCGAGTTAGAATCATGGCAGAACGCACACACCTTATTTCTCTGATCAAGAAGCCCAGCTCTCCTTTTTAAATTTGTTAATGGTATTCACTGGTATGTACACACTCCTCTTTCCCCGTGGTCCTGGCTTTCTGTCTCTATTTTCTGGTCTCAACGATGCTTCAAGTGTTATTTCCAACTCTGGTCACTTTTTGGAGATTCAGAGCTCCCTACCAACTGTCTTTCAGACATCTCAGTTTGCTGGTCTACAAAAACATCTCAAACTCAAACTGTGTAAGACTGCATTTAATTCTTGGTCTAAAAAAAAAAAAAAAACAAAAACCTCAACTCTCTCCTTCTTTTTCTTTTCTTTTGTAAGTTTCTCAAGATAGGGTTTCTCTGTGTGGCTGTCCTTGAACTCATGGAGATCCACCTGCCTCTGCCTCCCGAGTGCTGGAATTAAAGGCGTGCACCCCCACCATCTGGTTCCTTTTCTTAACCCCAAAGAATGTTAATAGCATTCCATCCCATAGTCCATATCAGGAATTTTAGGTATCTCTCTCATCATCTGTACCTGTCAGGATGTGTTCAAGTATGCTACAGAAACAATCCTTGCTAAGATGGACCGGTAACAACCCTTGCTAAACTAACAACCCTTGGTTAAGCTAGGCTTAACACAATAGGAGCTTGTTTTTCACTGTCTGAAGTTAGAGCTGAGGCCCAAACAAATTCTTTCAGAATCCAGGAAGTCGGAACACCAACCATCTGCCATATGATCGGTTGCCACAAGAGGGAGATGAGCTTTCTGAAGAATTTCATCTTGGCAATTTGGCTCTCGGCCTGAGACCGGCTCAGCTAACCCTGCTGACCCACCCCCACCCCAACTACTCGATTCCATGTGCTCAGAACAAAAACTAAAAAACAGACACAATGCCTTAGCGGGGACTCCCGGAAGCAGTTCCTGAAGTGAGGATCCATGTAAAAGGATTGGGGGGGTGTCTCTACGATGAGGAAACAGACAGAAGCAGTGCCACTCATAACCACACTAATGCCCATGGAGATGATTTCGGCTCAGTTCCACAGAGGAATTCTTTGAGGGCGGCGTATACAAGAACAGTCTGGGTCAAGAACAAGAAGTTGGAATTTGTATATACGTACATACATACAGTTTTATTTTATGTATATGGGTGTTTTGCCTGCATGCATGTCTGTATACCATATGCATGCCTAATGCTTACAGAGGCCAAAAGATGACATTGGACCCCCTGGAACTAGAATTTACAGGTGGCTGTGGGCCACCATGTGGGTGTTGAGAATTAAATCCAGCCCTTCTAGAAGAGCAGCAAGTACTCTTAACTGCTGAGCCATCTCTCAAGCTCCTTAAAAACCCATTTTTCAGATGGCAAAACTGAGGCTCAAAAAACCTGAAATCAAGTCACTTGCCAAAGCCCTTCGGTGAATAGGAGAGAGCCAGGATGCCAGTCTAGTCTGTGTTAACTCCAAAGCCCTTTGCATTATATCAAAATGTATCTGGGTCATGATTAATCTTCCCACTGTGCCTTACTACCAGTTCTGTAAATGCCGTCCTGTGTCTAAAGCCAAATACGTCACCTGTTTTACTTCCCCTGTCAACAGTGGTGCAGTCACCCTTTGGTGTCAGCTTTTTGACTCTCCCCTCTGTATTCAAGTTATTGTACTTCCGACCTCTAAATGTCTATTTCCGTATCAGGGCTGGCATTGTGTTCCCGAGCTGTGGTATACAAAAGTGCCCAGCAAGTACCGTATGCGGGAGGTCCTGGAACCAATCCTAAAGAGGGCTCATTAGTGGTGGATAGCATCCCAGCGATACTCTGCGCCAAGGAATGAGCTCAGAATCCAGGGAACGAAGCCAAGGTTGGCCGGTCAGTTTGCCAAGCTGGGAGTCCTTGCTCATGGTTATCAGCCAAAGGAAGGATACCAGTAGAGGGGGTGAGACTGACTGATGGGGATGAAGAAGCAGTGATGGACCCTGGGAAGCGGGAAAGGGCTCCTCCACGCTTGCATGCATCTCTTCAGGAGAGAGTGGCCTCTGATTGTGGGGGTCTTGTGTGCTGTGGGATGTTCTGTATGGCAAATGTGTTGCTAATAAAACACTGATTGGCCTGTGGCTAGGCAGGAAGTGTAGGCGGGGCTAACAGAGAGAATAAAAAGAACAGGAAGGCAGAGGGAGTAACTGACTGCCAGCCACCGCCAGGACAAGCAGCATGTAAAGATGCCGGAAAGCCACGAGCCATGTGGCAAGGTATAGATTTATAGAAATGGATTGATATAAGATATAAGGACAGTTAGCAAAAAGCCTGCCACGGCCATACAGTTTGTAAGCAATGTAAGTCTCTGTGTTTACTTGCTTGGGTCTGAGCGGCTGTGGGACTGGCAGATGAAAGAGATTTATCCTGACCGTGGGCTAGGCAGGAAAACTTAAGCTACACTTGTGGGCCGCACAGTGTGTACTTAGCAGATAGTAGGCGCTTAAAATATGATGGAAAAGTCTTAATGAAAATATGTCCCCTGTTCTCCCAAAGCAATTGAATTTTAATTTGGACCTAATTTAATTTTTAAAAATCACCTGGCGTATATCTTCACATTTTCTCAGTAATGTTCTTACACTGTTATTTAGTGAGTTATTCATCTGAAACCATTAACTTCCTCTTCAATAGATGATAACTCCATCTGTTATGTTACCACCTCCTACTTCCTCTCCTTATCCCAGAACAAAAAAACATGGTTCTGGGAATGCAGCTCAGTTGTTACAGCGCTTGTCTAGCATGTGCAAAGCTCTGGGTCCCATCCTTAGCACTGGACCTGCTGGTGTACACCAGTAATTCCAGCATCTCCCAGGAGGCAAAGGTAGGAGGCTCAGAAGTTCAAAGTCCTCCTCAGCTACTCCATCCTGAGTTCCAGGACAACACCAAAACCCAAATAGAATTGTGGCTGAATCCGACATTACTGTATCACTAAGACCATGCAATTACTTTCTGTTTTTTTTTTTTTTTTTTTGGTTTTTCGAGACAGGGTTTCTCTGTGTAGCTTTGCGCCTCTCCTGGAGCTCACTTGGTAGCCCAGGCCTGCCTCTGCCTCCCGAGTGCAGGGATTAAAGGCGTGCGCCACCACCGCCCGGCGACCATGCAATTACTAATCATCCCTGTGTGGTAGAGCCATCACAAGGAACCACCGTCCCCTTGACTGCCACCTCGGTGCTGGATACTAGATAACTGCCGGCAGCTTTTCATTAAGACTTTTCCATCATATTTTAAGCGCCTACTATCTGCTAAGTACATACCGCGCGGCCCACAAGACCCCCACAATCAGAGGCCACTGAAATTATTCAAACCAGCCAGTCCTAAATCTGCTTATCTTCCCTGACCTGAACATATTAAAAACACCGAATTATATGCTTTTAAAAGTGTGAACTTTATTGTATGTAAATTATATCTCAGGAAAGCTATTACTTAAAAAAAA
>CABHPQ010128129.1:10463-29022 GCA_902168405.1 Peromyscus aztecus | reverse complement strand
TCTCTCTCTCTCTCTCTCTCTCTCTCTCTCTCTCTCTCTCTCTGTGTGTGTGTGTGTGTGTGTGTGTGTGTGTGTGTGTGTGTAGATGCAGAATACCATGAGAAGTGGAATGAGGTTCTAGTCTGTAGGAATAGTCCCTGTCTTTTCTTGTCTACAGTAGCCTCATTGAGAATCTAAGAAACTTGAAAGGCAACACATGAAGTATATAGGTGGTTCCTTTGGATGTGTATACCATAAAGCCTTTCCTGTTCACCAAAGTTTCCTCCTGCCCCTCAGAGCCCTCCCAACTGTCCACTTTGGCAGCCACTGATCTGCTATTACCAAAGTCGAGGTAGAATTCCATTTAAACAGGCAGGCAGTGTGGTCACCCCTGTCTGTCTGTCTGTCCTTCTTGTTGCCCAGTCAGGGCCTGTTGTGGGCAGGAACTGAGTCATTTGTTTGGGTATTTCATGTTCCAGGCCTTACAGACAGCTACAGTGGACATGCAGGAATGAGTCTCTGTGGACGCACGCATTGAATAATGGACAGCTGGGTCATGTGTATTGCCTGTGAACTTCTGTAAAGCTGCTGGCTCTATCTGTCCCATGTCTTCCCAGCATTGGTGTGGTCAGGCTCTCAGGTGGCTATTCTGTGGGACACTCAGTTGCTCTCCTAGGGTCTAAGATGTCTGTTCATCGACACGGCTTGTTTAGTTAGACTTTCCTTCCCACTGGTATGTTTTGATGCCTTCACTGTACTGGGAAAGTCCTTGTTAAATCAGTGAGCTTGTGTTGTTGCTGAGAAATCTTTGCCTAATTTGGAGGCCCTAGAGAGCTCCTCTCTTTCAGAAGTTTCAGCGCTAGGTTCTAGCTTCAGCCTTATGGTCTGTTTTGAGGTAGTTTTGTGTGTGCTCAGTTTAATTCTGCAAATGGTTGTCCAGTTCTGCTGGACTGTTCACTGCACTAGTTTTGCACCTTGTCAAAACCATCATGTGTACAGGTGAATGTTGGACTCTACCAGGCCATCTACACATCTTTACGTCAGGAACCCTGTTCTTACCTTTGCTTTAAGTAATTCCTGAAAGAAGCCACATTGGCTCTGGCTTTATTCTTACTTCCCATAGTCATTTTGGTATTCTTATAAGAATTAAAATACCGGTGTGTCTGTTTTTAGGAATTTGACAAGACTATTTTGATTCTTGTCCCATCTAGGAAGAGCCATAGTGGTGTTACAGGTGTGTGTGTGTGTGTGTGTGTGTGTGTGTGTGTGTGTGTGTGTGTGTGTTGAAACGTGTCAGCGGCATCTGCCTGTCTCTCACATGGGTGGCTATTAGTTCTTGGGTGTTTTGCGGGTCTCATGTTTTCTTATTTTGTCCTCTCAGGGTATCTGTGTCACTGCTGAAAATGCTGGACCAGCTGCTGGCCAACGGGTGCTTTGACATCTTTACTGCTGAGGAGAAGTAAGCATGCTCGTTCACTGCTCCCGCCTGATGAAAGCCTAGTCGCCCAAATTTCAAAAATTTGTATTTATTTATTGTTTTGGTATCTTGCTGTGTTGCTGAGGCTAGCTTCAAACTCATGATCCTGCCCCCTTAGCATTCCAAGTGCTGGGATCACAAATCTATGGCTACCAGATCTGGGTAGCTGTTATTTTACAGAAAGAACATTTGGATTAAGATCTCAGAACCCAGAATATGACAAACTGCAAATTCAGGCAGCAGGCATTGGGATGGGGTGAAGTAGGACCCTGCTATCCAGGTAGGAAGGTAGATTTGGACAAGTGAGGTAGTCCACTTACTAGGGTTGGTAGGCAGAGAGATCTGGAAGTTGATGGAGCCTGAAATATAAATGCTAGATGGAAAAAGAATAGTATGTGGGCTGTGTTATGGGGCCCAGGAGTGTGCCTGTGCCCATCACAGCTGGACAGAGGCTATGGGACACAGTGAATGAATTAGTTGCTTCCTACTGTGTGTGGTTTGTGGTTCCTTGGCCTCCTGCCTAGAGGAGCAGACAGTCCAGCTGCATGATGTCTCTCTTTAAGCCCTGGAACCACATAGGTGCCAGGTTGGCTTCTGAGTGAGTCCATCTTGCTCATTTTTGCCTCATGGTCTTGACTGAATTCTCTTTTGTTGGTTTGGACAACTTTGTATTTCATGAAGATTTCTGAGCATCTATTGCACCAAAGATAAGTTACTTAGAAACTGCCTGGTGGTTTTGGATTTTCCTTTTAAACCAACTGGTGGTGGATTCAAGCCAGCTGGGTCTCAGTTGATTTCTTCCCCTTCTGAGTCTTTGCTCACTACCATTTACTTTCTATTTTCTGCCCCACTGAGAGGATCTGTGCCATTTTCCTGTAATTTTTTCTGCCCCCACCCCTGGCCTTGGGCAGTGTTCTTGTTCTGCTTCTCACCAGCATTCAGGTGAACCCTGGAGGCTAGAAGCTCCTTTGTATTGGTGCTCTGCCCTGAGGTCCCACATACATCACACACCCGAGGCTGCTGCAGGAGACCAGCTTGTTTTGCTTCAAGTCTCTAGTATCTTTGGGTTTTAGCTGTTTGGCAAGGAGGTAGACCTGCGTCTGCTCGATGCCCGGATGGCTTTTAATCTGACACTGCAGGACTTCCTTTTGCCAGTGCGCACTGATTTTCTAAAACCCACTGCTGATTAGTGCATAGCCTGGCTAGGACGCTCTTCTCACATCGCTGGCTTCGTCTTGGGAAATGTTCTAAGGATTTGACATGTATTTTTCTGGCTTAAAAATTTCAAAATAAGATAGTAGGAAAGTATGTAGCTAGAGTTTTCCTGTCTGGTCCACAGTCAGGATAAATGTCTCTTACCTGCCAGTCCCACAGCCGCTCAGGCCCAACCAACACTTATATTGCTTATAAACTGTATGGCCGTGGCAGGCTTCTTACTAACTATTCTTATATCTTAAATTAATCCATTTCTATAAATCTATACCTTGCCACGTGGCTCGTGACTTACCAGCATCTTCACATGCTGCTTGTCCTGGCTGGCAGTGACTCCTTCTGCCTTCCTGTTCTTTTCTCCTCTCTGTTAGTCCCACCTATACTTCCTGCCTAGCCACTGGCCAATCAGTGTTTTATTTATTGACCAATCAGAGTAATTTGACATACAGACCATCCTACAGCACTTCTCCTTTTCTTTTTTCTTTCTTTCTTTCTTTCTTTCTTTCTTTCTTTTTTTTTTTTAAGAGGAAGGTTTTAACTTTTACACATCTCCAAAGCCAGCTTGGTATATTTGGGAATTTGGGCGTAACTTCTCTTACTACTTCCTGCTGGAGGGGGGCGCTGTATCTTATGGGGACACAAAGAAAATTTTAGAATCATGGAGTAGTCCGTGAGGGTGTATCGTCTGAGCCAGTTGCCTTGAAACGGTTCTGGATGTTGGATCATCTGGGCCTTGGTGTCATCGGAGACCTTCAGGGGGTCTTGGCTGGTCAAACCTGATGTATCTTAATCTGGAACAAATCCATAGACTCTGGCTTTCTGTGGAAACAAAATCAGAGCTTCCTTTCCAAAGCAACATATCCTTACATTCAGATTTTGAAGTCAAGGTATCTTTAAAATACACATATTGGTTTAACTCAGCTTCCTTTACAATCAAATATCTCTCTGCAGTTAAGAATCCCAAAGACAATACAATCCAGATTCTCTGTGTGATATTCATCTTTATGTGGCTTATATTTTATACTACCTTTACTGTCTCTTTAAAGATTTTATTTTTCAAAACTATCTATTTCTTTATATAACTGTATATATTTCTTTTTCTCTCTCTTTGAAGCCTACGTACATTTTTACACACATTTTAAAGCATTTAAAGTCTTGTTCCATCTGAATCTGTCTTACTGTGAACCTGTTACTTTAAACTGCAGCATTCTAATACTGAAACGGTGCTGTGGCTGCTGGCTCCGCCCACCTCAGCTTCCCAACATGGTGGTGATACATTTACCGGCAGCTCTGGGAGCCTTCATGGGTCTATGCTTCTGTCAAAACAGCGTTTAGCCCAGAAACCTTTTTTTTGTTTTGTACTAACAAAAGCTAAATCCACCACACAGCTTAATGTGCCACTTGCAGATGCCTCATTCCCGCCATACTGCAGGTCAAACACACACGCCAGGAACCCGCCATACAGTAGCTCAAGCCCGCAGGCTGCAGCTAACTTGTGAAAGACAGCTAGGAAGCTGTTTCAGCTCCGTTTTAGAATCTTCTTTTTACGCTTTCTCAGGTTTTAAGTGGAAATTCCTGCCCCACGTTCTGGCGCCATTTGTAGCTAGAGTTTTCCTGCCTGGTCCACAGTCAAGATAAATCTCTCTCACCTGCCAGTCTCACAGCCGCTCAGGCCCAACCAAGTAAACACAGAGACTTATATTGCTTACAAACTGTATGGCCGTGGCAGGCTTCTTGCTAACTGTTCTTATAGCTTAAATTAATCCATTTCTATAAATCTATACCTTGCCACGTGGCTCGTGACTTACCGGCATCTTCACATGCTGCTTGTCCTGGCTGGCAGTGACTCCTTCTGCCTTCCTGTTCTTTTCTCCTCTCTGTTAGTCCTGCCTATACTTCCTGCCTAGTCACTGGCCAATCAGTGTTTTATTTATTGACCAATCAGAGTAATTTGACATACAGACCATCCTACAGCAAAAGTATGATATAGATGTTTCTATTTCTCTATACTTTTGTTAGTTTTTGCTTCATGGATTTTGAAGTTGTGATTTTGGCACACACAAACTGACTCTCATCGAATGGACTCTTTGTTTTTGGAGGTGCTTTTGCTTACATGGTACTTTGGCTAGTTTTGTTTTTTGCTTTGGATTGTAGTTTTTGTTTTCATTATTTTTATATATTTGTTTTTTTGTCAGTTGCTAGCAGTATATGTAGTTTTATGAAAATTCAGTTTGGTGATCTGATCTTTTAACTGGGCCCATAAAATCTATTCCATGTAATCTTATTAGTTTTTTTCATTAAAGCAGTTTCCTGTTCCATGTTTCTCCTTTCTCTGATTAGCACAATAATTTCCCCTCATTCCATTTTCTTCATTTGTTTGGGGCTTTCTTTTCTGTGCTCTGGGAGAGTTCTTGGTACTATTTCCGTTCACTGTGTTTTTGTACAGTTAATGCTTGAATGAGAAAAAATAAAAGGAGGACATGACTGCTCCTAGGTATGGTGGAGGACGAGGTTTTTTGTAAATAAAAGGGAGAGCATAGCCAGAGGCTGGGGCATCTGGGAGAGTCCAGAATGAAGGACCCTGAGCCAGGCCATGTGAGAGGAGAGGGGAAAGCCAGGGAGCAAAGGGCTAGGAGGGTAAAGGGCAGAAGGATAAAAAAAAGGGGTGGTGTAGCTAAAATGGCTGGATTATATAGGGACAGGCAGCTGAGGGAAAGGGCAGCCCAGACCCTGGGCTAGAGAAGGGTAGGGGGTGGGGTATACCAACCATACCCTGTAGCAGGTAAGGACTGAGGGATGCTGGGAGAACCTGGTGGCCAAGTAGGTCCACTTCAATAATGAATAAATAGGCACCCCAGTTAGCCATTTGTCTGGGGTCTGTTGTTTTTAATTACCTACATTTTTGCTACTTTGTCTCATTACTGCATCTTGCAGACACACATCCTCTCCCTCATCTGGAGAACAGCCCCACTGTGAGGTCAGCTAGTGATGGTATTTGTTGGGTTCATCAGACCTAGAATTCTAAGCAGCTTATCTCAGCATTTAAATGAGTTACTGCCCAAATGATAAGTCTCACAACCAAAAGACATTTCACTTGCTTCTGTTGCCTCCTGTATATCTTCTGAGCAACTGTATCCCCCTCCTCAGATGTTCTCTTTGCTAGGATTTTTAAAAATCACTCTGTCTCTTCATCAGTTCCTTCCTACAGACTGATTCCCTTTGGATATTTTTAAATGACTTTTAAGTTCACATACGGGATTGTTGTTTCTGTTTCTTACACATTTTCAGGGGATGATTTCTATATTTTCGGTGTTTCCATACCTTCTGTGTCACACATCCTTCACCACTCTGTGCGGTACTCTTGTTGTGGTTATGACTTTAAGGTGTGTCCATTCTGGAGCACAGAGTTCTGTGTCTTATTGCCCACTTGCCAATGTCGAGTTTAGAGAATGGCTCAGATTTGAGGGAGGCCTGGGCAAGGGTGGATAGTGTTCAGCAACCAGGACTTGAGTTAGCCTTTTCCAGGCACTGTGGGTTTTCTTGACCATCTAGAGATGGCTGCAGCCACACCAGGAGGGGTGGGAGGTAGGTCCATGCCTCTGCCTCTTTTGGGAGTGCCTTCTCAGTGCTGGTGTATCCCCTGATCCCAGACACTCTGAATCTAGGCTTACTTCCCTGGAGATGGGCAGCATATGGGAATCAGGTTGGTGTCATTGTTGAGAATGTATGTTGGGATCCGAGTAGTAACTGGCTATTGATCAGGTCAGGCCGGAGCATGACTGGCGGGAAGAGGGAGCTGGACAGTGGCTGATCCATGGGCATGATGCCAACAAATGTAAGAGTGAGGGAGTCATAGAAGCTGAAAACATTTTGACCTGTGTGTCTCTTTTCACAGAAAAGCAGATTTCTAAAGCAGAAATCTTTAGACTAGCAGGTGTCCAGGAAGCCATGTCACCCCACTCAGACAGGCAGAATGAGATGTCCATTAGACCCTAATCATGGGAGTCTTTCTGGTGTGTGAACCAACAGGGTTGCTAGAGATCACAGAGGTCAATGTAGACCTGAATGGGACCATTAGGATCATAGAGTGTCTATGGTGTGTGTGTCCTCTAAGTCTAGAGGAGCAACAGAACTGTGCATGAGTCCTGTAGGAAGACCAGCTAAGGATGTGTACAGAGTCCTTGTGCAAGCTGGGAACAACAATAACCTGAGCCCTCAGCAATATGACAGTTATTCTGTACCCAACAAGCACTTTAGGGAGCTGGACAGAGAAGGATTGAGATCCGTGTGTCCTGGATCAAAGTCCCAGGGTATAGCAACATCCTCTTCACACCAGAGTTGACCTGGGAGTTAACTGTCATGGATTATCCTGGTATAGTAGCCCAGTATTAAGGTCATTGGGGATGACTAGGACTCACTGTCCTCCTCTGTAACAAGACCCCTGACATGGCATCTTTCCATGAAGTAGCACTTGCTGGTAGGGTCTTTTCTGTTGGGGAGGGTCACTTGGATATGGTCATGCCATAACTGTGCCAGGGCCTGCCCAAGTGTCAAATTCCATGGGTGATGTGAGTTATGGAATATCTTATGGGTAATGAGATAGGACATCTGTTCTCTGCTGTGCATGTTGGGAACCGAAGAGAGTGGTTGATGCCACATAGCCCAGTATCTTTTTTTTTCCCATTCAATTTATATATATATATATTTAATTTTAAATGCCGAATGTCATTTATTGAAGGGGAGAGGAGGTCTTAAATACAGGCTTATAGCACAATGGGAGGACCCCGGAGGGCAGAAGTTTGCTACTGATGTTTTACAATCTTGCATCTAAGCTGTTAACACCCATTATTCAGGATACACAGACAAGGAACTTCCCTTAAGCATTCAGGAGGGTGGAACCTGGCAGGGAATTAGCATAGGGAGGATATCAAGGTCAAGGTCAGCAAGCAAGGCAACAGTTACCCAAAACGGGGGCCAGGGCCCTACAGGTCCCCCTTTTATTAAAAAATGAGCTTCTGATTTGGGTTGCGTGGGACGTCAGCAGGTCACCTTACCCGTCATGGAGACGCCTGCCCATAGCCCAGTATCTTTTGAGCAAGCTGACCTTCAGGTTACTTGGTACCAACAGCACCACTAGACACCACTACAGCATGATCACAGCGCTCTGCATTTCTGTGAAAGATCTACTTACAATAATGTTTTCTCCTTTAAGCCACCCCTTTTGTGTGAAGTTGCTCACACTTTGTAAGGAAGAAATCAGGAAGTCAAAAGACATCCAGAAACTTCGGTCGAGCATTGCAGTGTGAGTTTTAAGTGCTCCTGGATGGAGACGAAAATAGAAGGGACTTAGTGGTTCCTGGTGGGAAATATAGTTTTAATCACAAAGCTGTTTAAAATGGAATGTTTTAGTGTTCATTTAGGAAAGGAAAGGTCAGACTGTTAGTGGCATTTGGGAGGAGGATCAATCTGAACAGGAAAGCTACATCTCTCACTTGCTCACATCTGTCACTTACTCTGGCACCTTACTGTATATGCTCAAGGAATGTGAATACACCTATGCTAGTGCAGGGCTCTGGCCGCATGGGCAAGTACATGCTGGCACAGAAAACTGGTCATGTGTAGGCAATCACATAAGGTATACAAACATGCACACACGGGAATGCAGGAATCTGGACACACAGGCACATGTTAGTACAAAGATCTCATGTATATGTAAGCAAATGGGAGCATGTCAGTATACAATGCATACTTGCATACATGACTGTGTATATCACATGAGAGCACACTAGTGCACAACACACAGGTGTGTACGTAGGTATACACACATATTAACATATGTCTCAAGGTTTATGCTGTGTACTTTTTGGGTCTCCCATGTGTCTTGGGTCCTTGGGTAACTTGAGCGTGGCACAGCTGCATGTAACCTATGGGTCTTTTGCAGGCTCTGTGGGATGGTGCAGTTCAGTGGTGATGTGAGAAAGAAAGTTCTTCTACAACTGTTCCTCCTCCTTGGCCACCCTTTCCCTGTGGTGAGTGTGTCTGCGCTTATGTGTGGCCCTTAAAGATGAGTATATGTTGGCATAACTTTGAAGTAGGTTTAGAAGTAAACACAGGGTGAGATGGTGTGCCTGTGGAGATAGTTTTCAGGTATGGGTAGCCCTGGGGTTTGTATGAAAGGAATGTGGGTGCTGGTACTGGGCAGGGTGAACATGGGGAAGTACTGCTGAGGGTAACAGCCCAGGGTTAGGATTTCCCTTTCTTACCCAAGAACTCTTTGAGTATTCCAAAGTGACATTTTCCCCCCTAAAAAGTCAGGGGGAAACTTCTACAAAGGACAGTGGATTTTTGAGGTAGAATGGGATGACCCACAGCTCAGCCTCTTTGTCAGAAATGCACATTACCAGGCATAGATCAGATCTCATATGAAGCAGTTTGTCACAGGACATAACCAGAAAAGATAGCAAGACAGACAGATTCCCAGGTAGGAGTCCCTACTGCACCTTCTGACAAAGGCTGCAGTTCTTCCCCTCTGCTGCATGTCTGATGGCAGAAGTCTGGGCTGTGGCCAAGTTCATTTCCCGCCTTTTATGGACTTTCGTAAAATCCCTTGGGCTCCCTAGGTGGTTGTGGGTTTTCCTCCTGTTGACCTGCTGTTCTTGTCCCAGATCCGGAAGACTACAGCAAGCCAGGTGTACGAGATGGTGCTTACCTATAGTGACTTGGTAGATGCTGATGTGCTTGATGAGGTCATGTCTGTGCTCAGTGACACAGCCTGGTAAGTAGGGGCTGCCCAAGCCTGGTGCCACTTTCTCCTGTCCTCATAGATTCTGATGGAAAGAGGGGAGACGTTTCTCAACAGCTCAGGGCCACCTCTCAGCTTCACAAAGGGCTGAGGACATATCCTGGGAGCTTCAGGTGGGAAAATGTTTAATGTGCATTTGCTTTTCTCCTCTTGTGAGCAAGGTGGGTAGAGTGGTTCAGAAGCTGGTGTTTTTCAGTAACTGGAATATAGGGCCATCAGGATGCCACCAAGTGGATGTCAGCTAGCTACTTTTATTTTGCTACTGCAAGGGCCATGTGGTCTTTCCTCTGTTTTAATGGCCTAGAGACTTGTCTTCGAAGTCAAGAAGTGGTGGTGGGTTGTACATACAGCCTGTGGGTGTGATTCATAGGTGCTATAGGCTGAGCCTGGAAGCAGTTAGTCACAACAGCAAGAACTTTTATGACCTGTGATCCAGGCACTGTACACACATATGGCCTTGCACACAATTATATGCATGTTTGTATATATAATCACATACATACAGCTGCTCATATGTACAGGTATGTACTGCCAGACACACACACAAAACCATCACCTGTGCACTTTAAGCTGACTTGTCCCTTGTTCTAGATATACTATTTTGGAGGCACTATTTGGGCCAGGTAGCCCAAGTTACTGCTACTGACTGTGGACACTGTCCCCTCAGACTGATGGAGAGGGGTATTGCTGACTCAAATGCTGGCAGGTCTGTTGGGGTGGCAAGTAAGGGTTTGTAGTGTATTTATGCACGCCCCTCAGAACAGCGATCTCCCTAGGAGCTCATGCTAGGATGTGGCCTTCCTGCCTAGATGAGAACTGTGGGGGCCTGAAAGGCTAGAAGTATTTCAAGATCTTTGCTGTCAGTAGAAACTCAGCTCAGTGCCTTCTGAGGAGACTGGTCAAACCACAGGAGAGTGGACATTGCTTCCAACTTTCTAAAACGCTCATTTTGAGTAAGGATAGCAGGGAGGGAAGAGGAACTTTTTTGTTTATATTTTAGGATTTATTTTTATCTTTAATAATGTATATGCATATGTCAGGGCTTGTATGTACATGTGAGTGCAGTTGCCTACCAAGGCCAGAAAAGGGTATCTAAATCCCCCTGGAGCTGGGGTTACAGGTGGTTGTGAGCTGCCCTACGTGGGTATTGGGAGCTCTGCTCTTTTGCAAAAACATGACACCTGGTTTACAGAGGACTGTTTTTTTTACTAACTTCTTTACATACAAAACATGCTTCTTACTTTTCTGTTCCAATGAAAGCCAACAACAGCTGAGTTCTAATAAAGCTTCATTAGCCCTCTTAGCCTGAGGTATCATCTCTTCTGTATGTTCCTAGAACGGGGTAAGGCCCTTGTCTACTCTGGAGGATAGGGACTTTTGCCCCAGTACCATTAGGTCTCATGGGGTGTGGGGAGCCAAACCATGTTGGCATAGGGGACTCAAATGCTTTCCTTCTTAGGGATGCAGAGCTTCCAGTTGTAAGAGGTCAGCGGAATCACCTATGTGACCTCCTTGGTGTGCCCAGACCCCAGCTGGTTCCAAAGGTAATGCTCTTAGTATTCTGAGGACACATGGCACCTGTGTTGTCCATCGTTCTGAGCTCTGGTCTAAAGTAAACTGGGTCCCACAATCAGTCATCACTGCCATTACTTTCTCCAGGCCAGCGGGAAGGGCTGCTTCTGCTGTCAGGGTGGGCGAGTTCTGTCTTCATAGTGTACTGGCTCCAGGTGTGCAACTGTTGGAGGCCACATGTTGTCTCAGTTCTACCTTCTAGGAAAGCCTCCACTGTGTGGGCAGGAGGCTTTAGCTCTCATCACTCCCTGCCTGGATAGACGTCCCATTGGGGGCTCTGTTCCTCTGGGGACACCTGCCTGTCTCATTAGGCTTCCATCTCTCCCTCGGTCCTCTTCACTGCCGGTGCTTGTCCTCTTCGCCTATCTTGGCCTTGCTGTGTTTGCTGTTTCTGAGGCCCCTTGTGCTGAGGTTGTCATGGAAGTTGTGCCCCTGGGCTCTCCTCCTGTGTTCTGTGGGTCAGTCTGTCTGTAGGGACTTTAAAAATTCTACATATTGAAGTTTTCATCCTAGAAACATGCTCCAGCTTACTGCTTTTCTCCCTTTTATATTGTGGTCTTCTTTGAGATTATTCAGTGTCTTTGCACCCAGGACCACCAGCCAAGGGTGGCACCACCCACACTGAGCTGGGCTCTCCCACATTGATCACTAATTAAGAAAATGCCCTACGGGCTTGCCTACAGCACAAGCTTATAAAGATATTTCTCAATTGAGAGTTCCTCTTCCCAAATGACTCTAGCTTGTGTCAAGCTTCCATAAAACTAGCAAACACATGTATGCAGGTGGGAAGCCTGCTGTTTCTAAAAGCTGTATGCACTGGCTCTTCACACAGACATTTAGTTCACTTGGGACTGACCAGCTGTGGTGTAAAGGGAAGGTCATTTTATGCTGTCTGTATCAGCCAGCTTCACTCCACAGATGACTCGGTGTCAAGTGACTGTGTAAGTAGGACACTTTGGAATCCCTTTCATGCACAAGGATCATGCTATCCATCTGTGAACTAGTACAAACGGTATGATGGAAGAGGTGTGGACTTCACAACAGCTCAGGGTGCCCACCATGTCTGTCCTCCAGTTTTATTCTGTCCAAGATTGTCTTCACTCTTCTTGACCCTTGGAGTTTGGTTAAACTCTCAGAACTAGTTTATATAGCCAGCCAGGTTGGCCTGGGGCAATGTTGGGGCTAGAGGGAGCTGAGGTCCCTGATTGACACTAGGCCTCAGGCTTATGTGCCCTGGAAGGTCACCCAGTCCTACAGATGGAGATGCTGTCTGTGTGACTGGTCCCCAGTTCTTGGAACAGCTCATGTTGTTCCAATTTCATCTCTGCTTAGAAAGTTCCTGACCTGCTCACATGCTAGCTTAATGACTCTTAGTGTGTTCTTCTGCACTTCCTTCTGGCCCCCGCCCCCAGTACCCCTGCTGTGTTGCTGTGACAAAACACCATGACAAAGACAACTTACAAAAGAAAGCATTTCACTGGGTTTATGGCTTCAGTCATAATGGCAGAGACACGGCAGTAGGAACAGCTCAGAGCTCATATCTTGATTTATAAACAGGAAGCAGAATATACTGGAAATGGAGTCATTTGAAACCTCAAAAGCCCACTGTCAGTGACACACCTCCTCCAAGAAGGCCACACTTCCAAATCCTTCCTAAATAGTTCTACCAACTGGGGAAGGAGTTTTCAAACATGAGCCTATGGGGCCTTTCTCATTCAAACCACTACCTCCACCTACTAGCTCCTATCTGCTCTCCACAGCTCACCTTCCTGGAATGTCTTTAATTCTTAGCCTGATAATCCCCATCTCTATGTCAGGGGCTGTTGGGGCACCTCTTCTGTCTTTGAGTCATGCTTTTCTTAGCGCGCGCGCGCGTGCGTGCGTGTGTCTCTTTCCTAAGAACTAATCGTGCTGATCAATGGACAACACTATGTGGACTTGCTTTTCTGGCTGGAAGCTGCTGTTGGATGTTGGCTGTGATACAGGCCTCAGGGTTTCTGCATTTGTTTTCACCCTTGACCGTGGGCTCCCTGCCCTAATAGAACCTAAGCCCTTCAGAAGCCCAGCCTCATGCTGAAGTCCCAGGTGAGTCAGGGAGAGGAACATTCCAATCAGCCAGCAGGTCTCCAACCTTGGGCTTGGCCTGACCTGTAGCCTTCCTGGTACTGTTAGCATGGTTCATCTGACCTGCATCCTTCCCTAGAAGACGTGGTTCTGGTGTGCCTGACAGAGGTGATTCTTTCCCACCTTGCTGGGTCTGAGTGAATGTTTTTCAGATCTCATGAGGTGAACCTTGCAGGCCCCCATGGCTGGTATTCTCAGCTTATCCTGGTACACATGGGCCTTTTGGTGGGTTTTGCTAGGCTGTGTGTCTCATATGTTGTATCTCCAGTTTCAGGATGGAGATCTGAGTTCTCTGACATTCTGAAAAAAGACTTTTTTCAATTGTGCAACTTTTTCTGTATAGAGTAGAGTGAGGCCTCAGACAGACTCTGCTGCCCTGTGCATAAGCTAAGTCACAGTGTTAATGATGCCACACCAGCCCAAAGGCATTAGTACATATTTTTAAGTCACCTTACTACATCAGTTACTGAGAAAGCAGTGTTTTGCATTTGTCTCAAATGTCCTTTAATTATGTTTAACCTTTGGGGGAATTCATTTTGAAGCTGGGTTACTAGGTGTTTCTACTCTTGACATCTCCTTTGCTCACTGTGAGTGTGGTGACATTGGGTCAGCATGTCTCCTGTCATACTTTCAATGTCTATGAACAGTATAGTCAAGATTATGCCTTACCATCATTTAAAAATCTTTATTAAATTAGTGTTTCATGCATTCATGTTTACTGTATAATTACTGACAAGTTTACATTCATATCTTTGTTTCCTGTTTGACCTTCCTGTTTAATGTTTCTTTTCTCCTTATCTGGATTTCATTTCCTATCCTGTTAACTTGTTTCACTGTTTGTTCTTCTGTCCCTGGTTACCCTGGGGCCAGCACTTTCTTGACACATTGCCTTATCCCTGGCCTTGACCTCTAGCTGCAGAGCCCTGTCTGAAACTGGCTTGTCCTAACCCTGGGGCCTTGGTATTTAGCTGATATGGTCTTGATGGTCAGCTCCTGTTTTTCCTCAGTTTTCTTTGCTTTGATGATCTAGCTTTAAACTCTGAGCTCCTGTCACCTCCTTGTCATGTTGGGAAAGATTTTGTTCTTTTCCTCTCTTGTGTGTACTATACTGAGTCTGTGTGCCCAAGTCCTCCCAGGGCCTCCCCCTTGCAGGAGCCATCATAAGACACACAGGCAGTGGCCTGGTTGCTTGAATGGCTTTAGGAGTGGTGGCAACAGATGGAGCCAGTGTAGTCTCAGTTTCCCATGTAGAGAGTGAACTTGAGTTTTCAACTATGCTCTTTACCTTGTTAGGAAAACTTTGAACATATGTTTTCAGAATAAACAGTTTAGCAGCCTGCTCTCATGTGTAGTGCCACCAGAGCTATCACTACACAATTCAACCTGCTAGGGTCCTAGGACATGGCAGTCTTTAGCCATATATCAGAGAGGGTGGGGTGGGGATCAGCCTGACATTGCTATGTGTCTTTACAGCCTGCTCCTGGAAGCTGAGCCATTCATTGCCTACCTAGCTGGGATGTCCTGCCCTCAGGCTCTACAACAAGCTTTACCATCATGGAAACTTGGTGCCACAGACTTCTGAGAAAGGTGGCACATGCTGCTAGATGGATTGGGAAGCCATCCACAGAGAGCAGTAACTCTTCATGCATGCTGTGCTCTGGTGGCCTGGACTGCCCGTACTCTTGCTGTTCTAACACGATGTGCTTTCTATTAAATCATGTACCATACAGCCCAGCCTCTGTCTATTTCTGGGACTTACGTGAAGATCCACTGTGGGCTCCACTCCCAGTGCTTTGCTGTGTTTTAGGCACAGAGTGATTTGTGTAGCATGATGGGTGTCTCACACTCTGGTGGAGAGTGTGAAGTGCTGGGCGATGCAGTGGCAGGCAGCTCCCCTCCCACATGCTAAGCCAGTAATCACCAGCCATACTACAAAGGTCTGAGCAAGAGATCATCAGAATCCAGCCTGAGGCCTGGATCCTCTGCACTTCCTGTCCCAGGGCCTGCATGCCTACCTGTCCTGCTGTGGTAGCCCTGTGCCTGCCTGTTTGAACTCTCTGTATCCCAGGCCTGGAAAGGACTGCTGGCATTGCTCATTAAGCTTCAGCCCCAGATGAAGGGGGTGCCTCTCATCTCTACAGAGTTGAGGCTGAACACATAGCTGGGACAGAATTGATAACTGCTCTTACAAAGGTGAAGTGGCCAGGCCCACAAGCCAAGGCCTATAGTAGTCTGTGTTTACTCATTTAACAGCCTGCATCTCATGGAGCTGGACTTAACACATAGGCTGCTCCCTTTACTGAGAGTCACTTTCTAGGCCTGGGTCTGCAGGAGGTTTGTTGTGCTGACCTGGTGTCAGGGACCTCCACCTGAGGCCTGGCTCATACTTCATTCCAGCCTTGCACACCTCTCTCCTAGACTTAGAATTTTCTGTTCGTGAGCAGAAGAAAGCCTAGCTGAGATAACCTGATGAGATAGGCTTCGCTGTCATATCTTGATGACATTCTTGAGATTTAATGATCGAAGTAAAGGATTTTGTCCTGGCCAGCCAGCCACCTCTGCATGCAGATCCCATCCACAGACAACTGTTCCCACTGGGTGCCTGGAGGGGTTTCCACTGAATTACTTAGAGGGAGCCCTCTACTTAAGGCATGACAGCTGGGGTGGCCAGGAAGGCCGGTCCATCAGGTTAGCAGTGCTGGGTGGTAGGAGGACAGGCTTAGCAAATAGCAAGTTGTGTGTGTATGTGTGTGTGTAAAGGGGCATGCTTGGGCAGGAGGCCAATTAGGTGTATGTGCTCACAGAGGAGTGCATACTGGGCCTGCTGTGAACCCTGTGAGCTGAAGAGCAGGAAGAAAGCAGCTAAGGGCTCTGTGACCAAGGCCATGTTCCTAGGTCTAGTAATGAAGTTTGGGTAGTAGGGTGGAGTAAAATGGCCACAAGGAACCTAATAAAACTGGGACCCTACAGAGCTGTGCCCTCAGCACTGATAGATGGAAAAACTGTCCTCACAGGAAGGTGCTCTGGCTTTTTTACTGCATTGGGTGAAGAGGAAACATCCAGTGCTCCCCCAGAACTCCTATGTTAAAAGCCTAGGTAAACGGACGCTAACAAGCAATGCTGTGACAGGAAGATACACTCTCTAAGGATGAAATTGATGTCCACAAACAGGGAGAGAAGCCTATCAACAAGACAGTAGAACCAAGTCACTGCCAATATAGAACCAATATAGAAGAACAATTTCCAAAAGGAAAGTGACAGGACTGGGGATGTTGCATGCAAGAAACTCTGGGTAGCCAGGAATGGTGTGCACACCTTTAATTCCACTAGAGGCAGGCAGATCTCTGATGCCAGTCTGGTTTGCATAGTGAGTTCCAGGACTGCATAGAAAAACCCTGGGTTGATGATCCATCACCATATAAACTGGGTGTGGTAGTATACGCCTAAGATCCTACAAATAGATAAATAGCACCCTCTCCCCCCCAAAAAGTTAAGAGGTAGAAACTGTCAGAGAAGCTGGAGAGATGGCTCAGTGGTTAAGAAAGCACAGTAATCTTACAAACAACTTGAGTTCATTCTCAGCACCCATATGGGGTGGCTTACAACCACTTGTAACTCATTTTTGGGGGAATTCAATACCTTTGGCCTCAGCAGAAACTATACTCACATGCAATATTAAAATTTTTAAAAAATTTTAAAAAAATTAGGAAGAGGTTCTAGGATAGAAAATAGTAGAAGCAAAGGTGGAGGGTCCCATATGGATGAGTCCCCAGCTCAAGACAGAGGTAGACAGAACCCTGCAAGGTCGGAAGCTACCCAGCAGGACAGCTGGTACATCCATATGTATCCCTGCTGCCTCTGACTACTAGGAATGTTCATGGTTAGACACCCAGTCCTTGATGGGGAAAGTGAGCTGGCGCCAGGCGCACTGGGTGGAACTACAGAACTGTTGAGAAGACGATGGTAGCACAGTGGAGTTGAGGAAGACAGTAAGAGCCACACTGTTCTGAAAAATGTGACTGTCAGCTTGCTAAATGATATGACTAGTGTATGTCTTAGGGTTTACTGCTGCTGTGAGGAGACCAGGACCACAACAACTCAAAGAAAACATTTAATTGTGGGGGCTCGATTACAGTTCAGAGGTTCAGTCCATTATGGCAGGGAGCATGGCAGCATGCAGACAGGCATGGTGCTGGAGAAATAGCCAAGTGTTCTACATCTTGTGAGGCAACAGGAAGTCGACTGACTCACTGGGCGGTATCCTGAGTATATGAAACCTCAAAGCCCTCCCCCACATTGACACACTTCTTCCAGAAGGTGTGGCCCAAATTAAAGGTGTGCCCTCCAGCCTCAAGGTCTGGATTAAAGGTATGTGCCATCCAGCCTCCTCCAACAAGGCCACAACTCCTAATAGTGCCACTTCCTATGAGCTTAGGGGAGCCAAATACATTCTAACTACCACAGTGTAACTACCATTCAAGAAAGAGAGCTGTTGTAACTCAGTGCAGCCAGAGTCTCCATATTATCCCCAGCTAAAAGCAGTGTTTTTTGTGGGTGAACTTTAAGCACCAGAAAAATGGCCTCAGGATAGTTTCAGTTAGGAAACCAAACAAGGGGAAAAATGCATGGCAGCTAAATGGGAGGGGGGGGGGTTATGATACATGTAAAATTTCTTCAAATGGACAAGTGAGGTAGGAAGGGATCTCAGTCCTGTGACCTGAGGGTGGTGTGTAGAAAACCCGGGTGAGCCTGCTAACCCACCAAGGGCTGCCAAAGAAGAGTTAGCTATTATAGCACAGAGAAAGGTCTAACACTGAGGAATGGTGATGAGGAAGACAAGCTGTGAAAAATATCACATAAGAAAAGGAGATTGGTGACACGATGGGAGTGCATTCAAGTCCCCATTGAAAGACAAAACTAACTTGGAGGGACACAGACTGTTAGAATGGCTGAAATACAAGCTATGTATGTTCAGAAATGTACACCTAGAACAAAGGTATCGGTAGTAGGGAAAGTGCAATGCTGGAGAGGGAGATGCCCAAGGTTCCTGCTTGGTAGGAAGAAGTCAGAGCTCTAAACCTTGGATGTATCTGAATGTACTAACATAATGTCTAAGCCAGGCACACATCTGTAGCCCACCACTCAGGAGATGGAGATAGGAGAGTGAGTTCAAGACCAGCCTGGGCTACACAGTAAGACACTATGTTAGTAAATAACAAAGTAACGTAAGAAGATCAAGGCCAACCTACCATCTGGGAATGTAGATGTAACTAGCCGTCTTATTAAATAAGAAACACAGAGCCAAGGTAAAGATAAAAGCCCAAGAGGTCAGAGTTAGGAGCTTACCCGCGTGCTGCTGGCTAGCTTCTTCCGCCAAGAAACCTCTCCGAAAA
>CABHPQ010128129.1:0-10363 GCA_902168405.1 Peromyscus aztecus | reverse complement strand
TATTGAGATTAAGGGCGTGTGTCTCCAACGCACAGAGATCTACCTAGTTCTGCTTGCTGAGTACTGGGATTAAAGGCGTGCACCACCACCGCCCTGGCTTTCCCTATGGTTTGCTAAATAACTCTGACCTCTGGACAACTTTATTTATTAACATACAAATAAAATCACATTTCAGTACAAATAGAATACCACTATATGGGAAGATCACTTAAATAGAGAGATCAGATGTATTAGAGTTAAGAATTTTATCATTTAATGTGACATGTCCCTGAAAGGCCTGAGTTTGATCATTTTGTCCCAGTTGGTGGCACCTTTAGGAATTAGGGCCTAGCTTGAAGAAGTGGGTCACTGGAGGATGGGGTTTGAGGTTTAGAGCCTGGCTCTTGCTTCTAGCCCTCTCTCCTTCCTGCTTCACTAAGATATGAGAAGGCAAAGAGTCCCAGCTGGAAACAACATCTCCCACCATCATGCCTTCCCTACCATGATGGACCGTGTCCTCAAACCATGAGCTGATTGATACATACACATACACACACACACACACACACACACACACACACACACACACACACACACGCTCCTCCCATAAGTTGCTTGTTTGGTATTTGGTCACAGCAACGAGAAAGGTAACTAGTACAGATGGTTTGAAAAATGAAGAAAAGTTTGGCTTAATAGATATTTCTAGAACCCAGAACTTTGATAACACAGACACCTGCTTTTAAAAAGAAAAGTAGTATTTTAAAAATCACCAGACAGTTGGTCAAAGTTACCAAACATGGGAAATTTGCCCAAAGTGGTGCTTAGAAGATTGAGGCCTCAAGTTATGTAGCAGAAATGAAAGGGTAAAAACTAACTGAACATGAGGGAAGAAGTTGGGAGGAAGCAGGGAGGAAGCACACCATTCTCTCCCATCCGCCAGTTCTTGAATAACCACTCAGAGGCTTTTAATATTACTTATAAACACTCTGCCAGTAGCTCAGGCTTACTACTAACCAGCTCTTACACTTAAATTAACCCATATTTCCTATCTATGTTTAGCCATGTGGCTTGGTACCTTTTTTCAGTGTGGCATTTTTACCATACTTCCTCTGCTTCTGGCTAGTGACTCCTGACTCTGCCCTTCCTCTTCCCAGCATTCTTAGTTTGGTTACCCAGCCTATACTTTCTGCCTGGCTACTGGCCAATCAGCATTTTATTTAACCAATTTGAGTGACATCCTTACAGTGTACAAGAGTATTATTCCACAGCATTTCACCCTTTTTGTCTAATTAAAAAGGAAGGTTTTAACCTTAATATAGTAAAACTATATACAACAAAAATAGTTATTAAGAATTACAGTAACACTAATCCATTTGCATTTGGCAAAATTAGAGAAAATAATTATCTATCTTGGTGAGTCTAAAGTTTTGTATCTAATTTACTTTCTATTATAACTAAGAAAAACTATAATTATAACTAATAGAGTATTTTCTTTGAATTTGTCAAATGCTAGTAGACTAGACATTGTTAATGTAATTATTGCCTATATATATATATATATATATATATATATTTGTATATAGTTATTGTGCTGCAGGCCGCAGGAATATATCATAAGAACCAGCTGGTTACAGCAAAGTCCAGAGGAAACCAAATCCCAAGGAGTTTTTGGTGTTACTTGGCTTGTTATATATCAGCTGTATTCTATTATGAAAATCATGTGTGCCTTCATAGTTTTCCCAATTGACTTCTCCCTAAGAAGGTGTGGACTGATCACTCTCTGGACATACACATTCCAGGTATTTGGAGAACAGCCTCAGGAAATCAGATTATCTCCCTTAGCCACTTTCTAGGACTACAGGAAACACCACCCAGGTGGGCGCCCAACTTCCGAGGATAACAATGATAACAGCCCACCTGCAAGTCTCCCGACTTAAATTCCACAAGGAGACACTGCCCAGGTGGGCGTCCAACTTCTGAGGACTAACAATGATAGCAGCCCACAGGCAAGTCTCCTGACTTAAGGTAACTTCCACAAGGAGACACCGCCTAGGAGAGGTGGATGTTAAGTACAGCTTTACACAATTTAGCTCGGACCCTCCCTTTATATACCGGGACTTCCAGGGCACAAGAGGGAGAAGAGAAAAGAGAATGGAAGAACTAGATGGGTTAAGAACTTGAGAGGAACAAACTGAGATGGGGAAGAACTAGATTGAAGGGCTAGAAGAGAGGACTAGAGGAATGAGATGGAGGATGAGGAAGAGCCAGATGGGGAAGAACAAGATGAGGAAGAGCCAGATGAGAGAGAAGGAGATGGGAGAGGAGCTGATAGGGGAAAGAACTAGATAGATGAGAACCTAGAAGGGACAGAACTAGATGAAGGAATTAAGATAGAACCTAGAGGGGACAGTAGATAAATAAAGAGATAAATCAGGCAAGAAATGAGCTAAATATGAGAGCAGAATAGAAGCTTGTAACTGACACAGAATAATAAAGTATATGGACTAAATAATAAAGTATATGGACTAAAGAGTTTCATTTATTCTCATCAAAGATTAATTATCAGCTGGTTGTAGATTCTTCCCGGACCCTGGGAGGGGTCTATCGAGGGGCTGGACTCCCATAGTCCCCGATATTATTGTACTTATTATATAGTTTTTCTATGTTAGTTAAAACCTTCACTTTTTTTTAACACTTTTTTTTAAAGGTTTATTTATTTATTATGTATACAGTATTCTGTCTCCATGTGTCCTTGCAGGCCAGAAGAGGGCACCAAATCTCATTACAGGTGGTTGAGAGCCACCATGTGGTTGCTGGGAATTGAACTCAGGACCTCTAGCAGAGCAGCCAGTGCTCTTAACCGCTGAGCCATCTCTCCAGCCCAAAACCTTCACTTTTGATTTAGACAAAAAGAGGGGAAATGTGGAGATGTATATTTTGTCTTCTGACAAATAAAGCTTGCCTGGAGATCAAAGTGTGGAGCTAGTCACTGGTTAACCATAGAGACCAGGCAGTGGTGGCATACACCTTTAATTCCAGCACTTGGGAGGAGGAAGCAGGAAGATCAGGAGTTCAAGACTACCCTGGGCTACAGGAGATTGAACCAGTTTAAAAGAGAAACAGATCCAGGCAGTGGTGGCACACACCTTTAATCCCAGCAAACGGGAGGCTCAAGCCTTTGATCCCAGCACTAAGGAGTTGGAGACAGGAATATAAGGCGGGTCGAGACAGATCTTGGCACCTATTCAGTCTGAGGATTCATAGAGACAGGAACCCCCATTTGGCCTGAGGATGCATAGAGGTAAGAAGTCTCTAGTGGCTGCTGCTCTGCTTCTCTGATCTTTCAGCTTTCACCCTTAATATCTGACTCCCGGTTTTTATTGTTAAGACTAATTAGGATCACGCTTCACCTGACAGTTGCCATGTAAGGGAAGTAGAGCAGACAAGGCTCAGAATCTGCAGAGCTTCCGTGTGGATCACCTGGCGGCAGCCTCAGCTGAAGTGAACAAAGTCCCGGCCTTCCTGCAAGTGCAGTGATTTCAGGTTGTCTTCAAACTCACCCCCTGTGAGGTCCTATGGGGAGAGAGATCCAGCTCAGTCAGGCTTCCTCTTGCTTTCTGGGGTGCAAAGATTGCTGCAGGGGCTGGGGTTGGGCCTGCTTAATGAACTGCTCCCCTACTGATTAGGGGAGGGGCCTGAAGTGAGGGCAGCAGCTAGTGCTACTGTTACATAGTTGTATTGGTCACCAAGAGGGTGAAGTACTGAGAGGTGCCCTCTCCGGAGGTAGTTACGGTATTCTCACTGTTGGCCCAGGCTGATTCACCTTTCCTCCTGCCTATTCAGGGAACTTTGTGTACTCTGTGCCTCTCATCTCTGCAAGATCTGCCAAGTACCTACCCTCTGATTCCTCTTACCTGTCATCCCCCAATCCCCAAAGGCAACAAGTGCCATGATCTTGCTAAAGAACAGCCCAACTAGTGGTAGATGGGAGTCTGGGGCAATCAGGCAGGATGTGGGAGGGACCACTTTGTTTCTCTTAAGTCTCTTGTCTTTGGGCCACCACAAGAGGCCTCTGAGCTGAGCTGTGACCCTGACCCTGCCTTGTTCCATCATTGCTACCAGTGCTTAGAAACACCTGAGTGAGCTGGGTGGTGGCGGCACACGCCTTTAATCCCAACACTTGGGAGGCAGAGGCAGGTGGATCTATCTGAGTTCCAGGCCAGCCTGGTCTACAGAGCCAGTTCCAGGACAGCCAGGGCTACACAGAGAAATCCTGTCTCAAAAAATAATTAACCAATTAATCAATTAATTAATTAAAAAATTAAAAAAAAAGAAAGAAAGAAAGAAAAAGAAAGACACCTGAGTAAAAAATATTCTGCCTGGAAAAGCAGAAATCTCCACAGTGGCCCCACCTGCTGCCCTTCCTCTTTTCCCTCTCACTTCCTCTCCTTTCCCTTCCTCATATTCAGAGAAGTAACAGGCTGTGGCCAGGGTAGGTCAGACTCTGCCCCCCATGAGACCTAGCACAGAACTACTCACTAGATGCTCCTGTATTTAACATGTTTCTGGGAGAAAGAGAGGACAGTCATGAAAGAAGAGGGTGTTTGCAGGACACAAAGCCAACAAGGATTAACACCAGAGTTGCAGAGGATTCTGCCATCACACTCCAGTAAAGGAGGAAGCCTAGTTATAAACATGGCAGAGGGAATCTAAATTTTCACCAGATGAGTGGTGCTCAGCCTTAAGTCAGAAACTCCCACAACCACAGCAAGATAGTTTTCCAAAAGGGTAGAAACAGACGTTTGGAGGTGTCACAACTGACTTCTACCTCTCTTCTGGGATAAACTAGAGGAGCGGGGCTCACGGCAGCAAAACGACAACCGAATGCTAGAGATGACCCCACCGGCCAGGGTCCTGACACGCCAACAAGACCCAATATCCACACCACGTAGGTGCTGAGAGGAACCAGACATAAGAACAAAAAGTTGGAGTCCATTCACGTGAGTAGCAAACATGATCCTACTGTGTGTGTACACAGTGCTAAGCTGATGCCAAGAAGGTGTCCTGCCAGCGGGGCTGTCATGCTGTGAGCTGAATGTGGTGTCTTGCTGCTGCCCATAGCTCTTCTCTGAGCCTGGGCACATTGCATAGGACAATTTGGGCACTGTGCCCATCTCCTTGGAACAACATCTGCACTGTTCCTTAAGGAAGTTGTAACTCTGTTCTGTGAGTACACATCCTCTGTATTCTAATAAGGCTACTTATGAAAACAGGTGGAGGGCTAAATGTGACCTTTAGGCCAGTGCTTGCCAACCTTTGTTGAGCCATTTTCTGTGTGTCATGGGCCACAATATAGCAATTTATTTAAATGAGAAAAATAAGAGTAGCTTCCCTCTGTGGTGAGGCCCTGGAATGTGAGCAGGTAATTGGTAGAAAGAGACCAGGGAGCAGAAATGACCATCTCAGCCAGTGCATTCCCTACCAAGAGAATGGGCTGCCTAATATGCAAGGCTAGGACAATCAGATGTATAAAATAGATTAACTAGGAATTCCTAGTTAATCTTTCTATCAAAATAACTTCTTGCTGTATCACAGATAAAATTAAGAAGCAGAAGTCCATGGGGTTGAGGATTTAGCTCAGTGGTAGAGCACTTGCCTAGCAAGCACAAGGCCCTGGGTTAGGTCCTCAGCTCCAGGAAAAAAAAAAAAAAAAGAAGCAGAAGTCCTAGATATAGGTGTTAGCAGTGCTCTGTAAAGTGTCATGATCAAGAATATCCATCAGAATGAATCAAACTTCTACAAGAGGGAAAGTCAAATAATGTAAGTTATTCTTAAAAATATCATCAGTTTATAAATTAAAGCTCTGGAGCTAGCAATGACTTTAGTACAGTGCTTTCTACACAAGCATTGGACCTGTGTTCAGTCTCTAGCACCACTGTAAAGGCTGGGTGTAGTGGCATACACTGCAATCCCAGTAGTGGGGAATCAGGGATGGGAGAACCCCTTGGGCTTGCTGGATGGCCAGCTAGTCTTGATGAATCAGGGAGTTCAGTGAAAGAACCTGTCTCAATGATGATGAAGAAGAAAGCAATAGAAGACAGTGTCAACCTCTGATCTCCACTAGCATACACAAGCACAAACAAGTATACCACACACATACACACACACATAACACATCACAGTAGGTCTATCTTCCTTACTTATTAAGAGAAACATTACAGACTGCTAGAAGATGCTTGGTAAGCAGTGGAAACAGAGCTAAGGAGGGGCCTTCCACTGGCATAGTATCACCAGCTTAATACTGTTATGTTCCTGTTTCCAGGTGTGGTAGTTATCATCTGCTACTGTGTGACATCACTCCACAGGAGACACAGACAGTTAGACATGTCTCACTTTCTTGGGGGGTGGGGGCTTAGAACCCAGGCCTAACCCTGCCACGACCTGAGATGAGCTGTCACAGATTGAATGCCATGGGTTGAAACACAGGCTGAAGTCCCACCTATGTCATCCACCGTCTCAGCAGCTTGGCCCACCATCTACTATCCCCTGCATGACCCAACACCTGTGGTGGACAGCTGCAGCTGGAGGCTGAGGGCCCACCATATCCATCACTGGTAACAGAGGGTGACAGCACTATCTTTGGAGCTGGTAATACCTTGTCCTGGGGCTGCTGACATTCAGGGTGGCCATGCCCTCTTTCCTGGTAGATATCTGGAAATTCCCATTAGGACTTTGAAAGAGAAACACTATTAGAGAACAAAAGTTGTCAAGCAAATCACAGACAACCTGCCAGCGTCTGCAGTGAGATCTTCAGAAAGAAGACTGTCTTGGACTCAAAGCTGGAGCAGGATGGTGGGTGGCAGGAATGCTGACTGTCCCCAGCCAGTGTCAGAGGCTAATGGTGAGCAGTTTGACAAGAGTGACTGAGGTACAAGGTCTGCTTGGCTCTGCCTCTGCCTGTACCCAGAAGCTTCTTAGTGCAAAGACAGGCCCATTTTACTACAGCGAGGAAAAGCCACCAATGGGAGAAAGGGCTACTGACCAGCAGGACTGCATATGGTCAGTGACCTGGGGCAGGTCACATGGGCAGGCACACATCCCTTCCAGGTGAACTCAACTATGATGGAGCTTTCTGTTAATAAACATGACATTGTGTATAGGAAAGAACTTCCTATGCAGAATACTAAACTGTCATCAGTTAATGTCACCACATTAAAGAGTTCTGGGAATAATATTTGAAGAGCAGAGTCTCCTGAGAGGGAATGTCTGCCATATGCTTGACCAACCAAGGAGCAGTGTCCAGAGCAGATGAAGAAAGGTTAGCCTTAGCTCCAGCAAGAAGCTTGCTGTCTTGTTATTTTCAGCTTGGCACAACTGTTGGGGACTCATTTCCTGGAGAGATTGTGGGATTCTGTTTAGCACTGACCACAAGTAACCTTGGTTTCCACAGAAACAGGATGCTTGGCATCTATGCCCACATGACCAAAAGCAGAGGAACCAGATGAACCAAAGGAGGGTCCTGTGGCCCCACTGGTCACCACCAGGCTGTTACTATATGTGGGCAAGGCTGCCCTTTGAGTAACATGAACCACAGCACCTTGAACGTGTGGCTAGGCTCAGAACAATAGTTTTCAGTGTTTAAAGGAAGGATAGAGAACAGCTTTATGAGGGTGTTACCAGGCATGCTCACCTCACCCCCCACCTCTAGCATCCACAGGCCACTCCCAGCTGCCTCCAGACCACAGAGCAACAGCTGTGGCCTCTAACCTAGCTCAGGGTGTTTTTATGGCCACAGGGTAAGAGTTGATTTACAATAAGGGTATAGGTAGTGGGCTATGCCCCAGTGCCCACGGTCAGGTCTTGTCCTTGGCTTTGGTCATATGACAAGAGTAGGAAGGTTGATACCCAGGAGCCCTGCAGCCATAGCCAACACTCACCAGCTTCACACAGATGACAAAGGGCGACTGGGCAGCTTGGAAATGCAGGATGGGGACCTTCGGCTTGGGTCTTTCCTACAGAGATAGTGCCAGCCATGAGTCACTAGGGCCTCACACAGAAGGAGCTCCCTGGGACCTGTCCTAACCACAGCTTAGGCTCATAGGAGCTTGTGGTCAAGTAGCAGATGAGTGTCTTGGGCCAATAGGGGTAGGACAGGTGGTTGTGTCCTGGGTTCTGGCAGCCCCAGACACCTGATAAACACAAGAAGAACCAACTCTGGTATGCCAGCATTGAGGCTTAGATTGAAGCAATATGTAGCAGTCTCCCTGAGGACAGGGGCAGAACCCTAAGGGATCCTGGAGACTATTTGAGGGCTGAGGGCTACATTTTTGGGCAGAGCCAGAATGAGTATAAGGGAAAGCTGGCATGGTATGGATGGCCCTTCCCTATAAGGTACTTTGGTGCTCTGCCACATGGCTACATACCTGAGAGTCCTCATGGCAGTAGAAACCCTTCCTGATCTTGTTCTCATCAACATCACAGAAGGACACCACCTGGGGGTGAACATGGGCCAGCAGGTCAGATGGTGGTGGTGGATATAGGATAAAGATGTGATAGGATTGTGGGAGTCAGGATAGTGGCCAATACGATGAGGAGGAAAGGGTCCTACCTTGCGCCTGCTGGCTGCAGTCAGGCTGCGGTATAACCTACGTCCCTGCTTGCCTGCATTCCAAATGGTGAAGGACTTCCAATGAGGTAGGACTTGTTCCTCTAGGAAGTGGACACGATGGGTCCAGATGGTCATCCTGTAGCCAAGTAGAGGGGAAAACTAAAGCTGGCCAGATGTTGTGGGCTCCAGAGACACCTCACCCCTTAGCCCTGGGGACATACATGAACGGCACACATGTGTACTTAGGCTTACCCTGTTTAGGGGTGGGGGCACACAAAGTCTAAACCATATCCAAGGGAGAGCTGGCTCAGTCAGAGGTCACCATGAGCCACCATGTAAACCAATGCCCTTTGGGAAGTCTTAAGCCACTCATATTGGTCCTGCTTTCAAGGTGGGACCCTGAGAAATGTAGACTTGATAGATGAGGCCTCTCCATAGCTGCCAGTTCCACCAGCACATGAGTGCCTCTAGTATGTGGCAGGTATGTATACATGTGTGCACATATAGGAAGGTTCATGCAAAAGCCAGTGGCTGGCATCAGGTATCTTTATCATTCTCTATCTTATTTTTTGAGACAAAGTTGAACCTAGAGCTCACTAATTCAGCAAGACTAACTAGTCAACAAGCTCCAGGGACCCTCCTGTTTCCCTTCTCGGCACTAGGGTTACAGGTGTGTGCTGCCACTTTTAGCTTTTTATGTGGGTGCTGGAGATTGAACTTAGGTCCTCATGTTTCTGTAGCAAACATTTCACTGTCAGAGCCAACTCCCCAGGCCCTAAATTCTAGATGTGGAAACTAGTCCTTTTGAGTTACAAAGTGAAAAGGGAGTTACAGTGGACCCAATAACCCTGGTCCAGTTTCCCAGGTTAGTCAATACTCACAAGAAAGGTCTGGGTAAAAAGTCAAGTTCACACTAGGAAGTAAATTTTCTGTCTCAGACTGTCCCTTCCCTTAGACAATCCCAAAGATGTCCCTTTTTGGGCACAGACTTGCTCCCAGACAGTAGGACCTTGGATGCAGATCTCCAGGCCTGGTTCCTTCTCAGTCCCCCTGAGCTCTACTCACCTGCTGTCCCTCATCTTAGGGCCAGGCCTTGCAGCCCTGTGTCTCTCCCCAGACCCAACACTCTGGTCCTTTGGATGGTACCGCCCTTGTATTCAGGGATGCACCTCTTGCGTCACTACCCACATCAAAGCATTTTCCTGAGACCTCCTGTGTTAAAACGTTCTAATTAGGGTTGTGTTGAGCTCAGTGATTTTTGGTAGGGGATTCCCTAGGGGTCCTGGGGAACCACATAAGTGAATAACATCTAATTCTGAACCCTGGCCAGTCCTCTCTATGGCTGCATTGTCCCCTTTATAAGACAAAGTTACAAAGAGCACATGCTTCAGCCCCATACAGTATACCTCTCTGCAGCCATACTGTTACCCAAGGAAATGGAAGACCCTAAGAATGAGAACCTTGATCTCACAGCACAGGCCTCAAGCAAGGGTCAAATATTTCATCAATGTCATAAGCCAAGAATGGTCCTTCTGATTTTTATCCTTCAGCAAACTTTAGTGTGATGGTCCCAGACAGCTTCAATATGGGAGCAAAAGGCAAAAGGGTAGAGTCAAAGGTTTAAAAAGCAAGAGTTGCCTTTTTGAGGCACCCCCAGCAGAGGTAGTAACATGCCTATCTACTCTGCCTAAGTGTGGGTGAGAGTTATTGACAAAGTGAGTATGAGGGAACTCCAGGCTCAGGCTGCTCAGACCCTGTGGTATGACAGCAGGCCAA
>CABHPQ010128124.1:0-21878 GCA_902168405.1 Peromyscus aztecus | reverse complement strand
CTTCAATGGCTCCTTTCTAGTCTCGTGGCTCATGTAGGTACTCGAAGTTAAACACACAAATCTAGAGATATTCTCAGCAGCAGTGTATTAACAGGATTAGCATGTACAAGACCCTGAGCTCTGTCTACAGCACCATCAAAGAGAGAAAAGGAGAGTGAGAGAGAGGTAGATGCCTGTTCGGCATTTCTATCTTTATACATGCTAAATTGCTAGTATTGCTATACTAGTCCTCTGATTTTAATGACTATATGCACAATCTGAGAATCTTGTTTCAGTCAACCATTTGGAAACATTGTTATTAGTTTAATGACTATGATAAAGGTGGCAGAATTTACTAGTCACTGGATACCATATGAGCAATCCATCCTAAACCTTACAATTAATACTGTGAACAAAGGAATTCAAGAATTCTGACTCAGAAACACACATATTGTTAAGCCTTGTTTTTTGTAATTGGTTTTTGGTGCTACTTTTTATTTTTTAACAGTTTCACAGTTTACATAATGAACCCTGTCCCCTCCTTCTCCAATTGAAACCTTTCTTCCTCAAAACTCTCTCTTCTATTTTCCTATTTTCATTCTCTCTCTCTCTCTCTCTCTCTCTCTCTCTCTCTCTCTCTCTCTCTGTGTGTGTGTGTGTGTGTGTAAGAGAGGGGCAGGTCCATTAGAACTTCTTCCCTGAGTATGGATGGGGAATTATTTATCAGAGCAGGAACAATTTATCAGAGGCTACACCACTAAAGAAAATGACCCTCTTTCCCAACAACACTTGACTATAATGGTCTCTCAGGGAGCTATGGGGCCTCATTGGCCACACCCTCATCCATGATGAAATGTGGAAGGGTCCTTTCATGTGCAAGTCTTGTATAAATAACCACCACTACAGTGAATTCTTGAGTTATTAGATAACCGAGTAAAGAAATTTTCATGTGAGTAATCTTCCTCCATTTGTTGAAGACTGTTAAATTTTAAGTCTTATAGAAAAAATAAAAACAAACAAACAACAATAAAAACATCAACAAAAACACTCAAAGGACCACACCAACTCTGGAATCAAATGGTTTATTTTAAACTAGAGTCAAACACTTCTTCAGTGATTTCAGGCAATTTTTCTTACCCTATGCAAGCCCTGGTTTTCTAACCTATAAGAATGAAGCTAAGCACAGACCCTACCCTCTGCAGCTCTTGTGGGGATCAAGTGGCAACATATGCAGTACTCTTAGCAGAGTAGTCCTTAAGTGGATGCCGTGAGTGGAACTGATAACTGAGAGTTCATGCTCACTTGGGGATAGGCTAAATGCACAGTCATCCTCTTCAGGTTATTCTTCATGGCCATTTGACAAGGTCCTGTTATCTACGAAAGGGTGAGCTTTATTGCCCTCCAAGGAAGTTTTGATTGAACAGCCATGGGCTCTATCAGAATCATTGGATCTTGCAGTTTTCACTGGGGATCCTCAAACACATCTGTTGATAAAACAGATCTTTGAAAAACAAGAGCTTTCTGTTTCATTGTTAGAAGTTCAGTATTCTTTTAACATCTGACATGTGGATGTTTTATACTTTTTATACTTTTAACTAGTTGATTATTAAGCATTGAGAAAATCTTAAACATTTTAGAATGTGCTTTTTAACTCCTGGTTATGCCAAAATATGTTAGTTAAGATCACTAGTTTTTATAATTGCCCTTAACATTTCTATGGTATAACTCTAATATTATTTCATCAGATCATACTGATTTTTTCTATGATTTATGAGTTTAAAAACAACATGTAGTAATATCAAAGCATCCATAATAAGACATGTAATGTCTCATGAAAGGCACACAAGAACCATGTTAGCACTCATGTGCATACACACACACACACCCACACCCACCCACACACACACACACACACACACACACACACACAGAGTGGGGGGAGAGAGAGGAAGTGGGGGAGATGGGTTCTTTGTAACAAGAGCATTTAAGTATATACCCACAGCAGTAACTGATAGGGATATCATAAAGGTTCAATGAATATTCCTCAGTAGAATGAATGCAAGATTTATTCAGTTACACAGGTAGACACATGAGTAAGAGTTCTATAAACTTGTACATATGTTGTGTATAGCACTACAAAAATGTGCTACTTATTTTCTAGAGAGACAACTTTTAATTATTAGAATCATATACTCTTTTATCATTCCAGAAGCTATCCTCCGTTTTGTGTAAACACCATTGCCGTTTTAAGCACGCAAGGACTGCTAAGTGCTTTTTACCAGTTATGTCGTCTTCCTGGGGGTGGCAGATGTACGCAGAGAATCCGTCACTTAATTCCCTCTAATCACCCATTCCTTTCCTCCCTCTTCATTCTGTCCTTGGAAACTTCAGCATTCCCCAGTGTGCCCAGAGCTGACCCTGGATACTGGCAGAAAGCAAGCCTCCTCTTGAAAACAGCAGGCTCCATATGGTTGCTTCAAGCATGGAGGGTGACCCTGCCAAGTCTCCTGCAAAGGGATTTTACAGAGCGGAGAAGCAAACGTGTCCCTTTAAATGTTAGTCACTGAGCCAGAGAGAAGTTGACTTCTCGATGAAAGGCAGTTAAAGTACTTTGCAGGCTCTGATCTGAAACCTATAGGAAGTTTTGTACAATGGCGGCTCAATGCCAGGCATTAAAAATAAATGTAATCATCTGATGATTAGCTATAAAATCTTCCCTCAAAAAAAAATGATAGAGCTGTCAGCTACAGTCAGCATGCATATGCGTATTTGAGAAGAGCAAGAGGGAGAATAACCGTGCGGATGAGCCCAGCACTGTGTCTGTAAGAGGGAGACAGAGGGGATGACATAGCACATGAAGTCAGTGGTGGAGTTGTTATTATTTATACATGAGTAAAGATTACAAATGCAAGCCCCAGCTCAGATCTCTCACCCCCTGGATCTGTGAAACCTGTCACTCAGTCTCCCGCGGTGTGTCTTCCTGTCTCAGAGCCATTGGACCACCTGCTGCCAAGACTCTCATCTACTGCATCGCCCGAAGGCCTCGATGATAACAGCATTGATTCCAATGTACATCTAATTACTTCTCATAATCTATTCATTTCACAATAGTGTAGTGAAACATCTGTCACATCATAAACTCTTTAGTAGCCTTATCAAACCACCAAAATACACTCGTCTGCCAGTTGGCAGCTTCCTCGGTTTCCCGTTTATTAATGTGATGCAAACATTTCCAGTCCTTTCTGCAGCTTTAGATGAATTTCCCCAATGGCTAGTGAGGCAGAATTGGGCAAACTGCAGTTGAAATGTCGGGACATCACCTCTTGGGGGACGAATTCGGATGCCACGCAGAAACCAGTTAAAATAGCATTGCTTCCTTGGAGGAATCCATCTCCAAATAAAGTTCTTCCATTCATAACAGTATGGCGAAGCTCCTTCCTTAGCTTCAGTGTGTCATATTAACTGACTAAAATGAGCCTCAGGGACATTGTTGCCTTTGAATAGGATATGACCCAGGAAAGCATTTTTCCTTCATGGACTTAACTTTACCTTTGGGGAAGTCAGGCTCTTCCCTTTTTGTCTTCTTTTAATTTCGATCATTGCCCTTTCTCTTCCTCCCGATTCTTCATGACTAACCTTTTACAGGAAATCTTCTTGATTAGAAAGAGATGCCACTACTTTGTGATAAAAAAGTATGTGGTGCACACAGTGAAATGCAGATCCATTGTCGTCCACAGATGAAGTCTGTCACCAGGTCCTGATTGTTGATACATTTCTACTCCCCTTTCCATAGCCAGTTGAATGCATTTTTCTTTGAGTAGGTCTCTCAATATACGTGTGTGTGTGTGTGTGTGTGTGTGTGTGTGTGTGTGTGTGTTTGTGTGTGTGTTCGTAACAGTTTGACAACTCTATTTACATACTTAACACAGTAATTAAGAATCATTTTGGAGCATATCTGCCTTTTTAAATAGTAAAACCCTGAGGACAATGGTTATATAGCTTTCCTGTTTGTATCCCTGGCAACTTGCTGAGCACGTGGTACTCTGATGTCAAATAGACACAGTAGATTTTCTAGTTCACTGAAGTGAACTGAAAAATTATAGACTCAGGAGCATATTTACATGTATTATGAAGTATAAGTCTCTGTATTTCGATCTATAGTAGTTAATAACTGATGCTTTCATGTCCTGGGTACCATCCTAAGTCTTTCACAGATGCCAGCTCATGTAAACCCTGCACCAGCCATATTAGAGCATGGGAACCGATATTCAAAGATTACATGCCTTGCCCATTAATGTAGGTAAGCAGTGTGCCCAGCCACCTGGCTGGAATCCCTGCCTATAACTTGTACTACATGGCTTCTACAGTCACTAACCATCCTCCTATTTGAACAAATCCAAAAGATATGTAGAGATACAGGGCAGATTTCCCAAGGTGTCCTTGTAGGAAGAACATGTTGCACCTTTTCATATATATAATTTTTATTAAAAAAATTTCTTTCCTTTTACATACCAACTCCTGTTCCTCCTCCCTCCTCTTCTTTCACTCCCCCCACGTACCCCCATCCCACTCTCATCCCCTCCTCATAGAGAGTAAGGCCTCCCTTGGGTAGTCAACACAGGCTGTTATACCATGTTGGGGTCATTCATTCAATGATATTTTGAGAAGTAAACTCAGCACTTCCTTGTATTATCATATCAAGAAGAGGATATTCTCTCACATCTGTAGAAGTAATGAAAGGTTTTCCATATATTCCAGTATCTGCTGGAGGAAATATTTTTTATATATCTATGAACTAAAAAATAAATCCTTCTAAGAAGCAATAGATTTAGAAACTGCTGTAGATATGTTCCTGGAAATCTGCCACAACACAAATATGCTTCTTGTAAGGCATTGAATAGCCACAATGTAACCACTTGAGACCATTATTATCCTAAATTGGATTTAGTGCTAATGATCTAGAGATGGATACTTTGTGTCATATTATGCATTCTCCTCCAACAATCCCCTGAGTACCAAAGGGTCAAAGTGAAGGGAAAATCAACTGTTTGTTTTTCTCTATTGTCTCAGTGTATGGATAGATTATAATTTCATATATCAAAATAAATATCATTTACATTACAGGCTAGCTCTTAATTTTAGCACATTCCACCAAGATATGTGATTCTGTGAACTATAAATTGATTTGTTTTAAAATAACACCTGGAAGAACTGTGGCAGCAGAACTATATAAAAGTGTGTTATCAGGATACAAAAGGGGAATGTGGTGGTGAATAGTAGTGAAGGATGGAGGATCTGTGGTGAATGGTGCTAACCTGGACCTAGCATCCACCTGTGCTACAGGGAGGGACTCATGATGTCTGTGCAGAAGGTCAATTCATGCCTGTACTTGACTGCACAGGCTTCTTTGCAACTGGTCAGATACACCTGGGCATAAAACACGATTCTTCTTCTTAAAAACCACCCCTGTCAATCTGGCTTAATAGGAAGAAAATCTATGAAATGTGCTTAAAATATGAATAGCAGAAGATAAACATTATCTAATGTCATTACAGTCACGAGAGGGTCAAAGCCACATTATCCCACTATCTATCTTAAGAGGAAAAGGGCTCAAAGTCAATACTACATTCTTTTTCTTCACATTTATAGCTAAAATTAAATCTTGAGATTCTTTGAATGTTTATTGACATTTTCTATTATTGCTTTTATTTTTGGTATTATAATATAATTATATTTCTCCCTTTCCTGTCCTCCCTCCAACTGCCACTCCTCAATACCCCTTCTTGTTCTTTTTCAAATTCATGACCTATTTTTCTTCAACCTGACTGTCTACACATGAAATGGACTGGGACAACAACAGACATGCCAAAGTGGCGTGGAGGAAACCCAGGAAGCCTCAACCTTATCAAAGAAGTACAGGCAACTAAGGAATGCTGAGAGTGGGAGAAATAGTCTTCCTTGGGGAAGAGCACACCAATTGTTTGTGCAATACCAAATGAAATTCTTATATGTGCATTTAACCAAAAGACTCTACTTTTAAGAACAGTAGCTAACATATCCGTGAGATATCTGAAGTATTTTGAATTCAGTTCAATGTTAGGCAATAACTGCTTTCTGGCTTTAAGTTTTGAAATGAGGAATATAACAGAATATCACAGAAGAAATGCTAAAAGAAAATCTAGTAGAAGATGAATAATTTCCCCAAAAATGTTCTAGTAAGTAATGTTCTGTGGTCAAGTAATTGGGTGTAGATAGAGAGCCAAAGATTGTTATGAAGGGCAAGTATAGGCTGAGTAGACTCAGAGAAAGGATGTGTTGCCACAGGAGGCTCCACCAGAGATGCACCCCAGGAGCAAGGGACACAGAGCTTAACTTTAAAGATTTGGCAAGATGAAACTAAAGAGCCAAGCAGAGGTAAATCATTCCCATTCAAGAGAATAACTACTTGGTACTCCTGCAACTCTCAAATCAGTGTGTTGGCGAATCCAAAGAAGAGAATGCCAGGGCATAGGCAGCTGTCCATTCCTGCATAAGAATTCTTGCCAATGCTTCATATGCAAATTCAAGGTGGATTTGCCCAAAGGAAAAGGAGAAAGTAACATAAAGAGGATTTCCAAAAGCCAGTACCATTCAAGGAGGATGTTCAGCTGGATCAGGAGAACTTGATGTCTGTATGAAATAGGTAGAAACGTTTTTCTCTCTCAAACAGTCCTTGGCTTACGGACATTGAAAAAAGTAGGAGAATACTACAGTTCTCTAATACTTGTACTGTAAACTTTTATTTACAGGCACAAAATGATTTATTCTAGGCTCTCATACACTTTAACACCACAAACATGTTTTTATAAATTACTACAACCCATTCCATATGATCTTTCTAGATGTTAGGTCAATATGAGTTGTTATATACAAACTAGTTGTATAAAGATAGAGAAACTGAATTAGTGATTAAAAAGTTTTAAAAACAACAACAAACTGAGCATTGTTTGATGCTAGAACTTTTTTTCTAAGTTGTTGTACTCTTGAATCTGCCAGCTGTAGAGAAAAAAGTCTTTCCTTATTTGGACTTGTAAGAGAATTATCAAGAGAAAGGTTAGAGCAAGGCCAAAGGTTCAGTGCTCTGTAGAAAGAAAGAGACACAACTAACATCATATTTAATGGGAAAGACCAGGTGCTTTCTTAAGTGTGGTGGAACACACTTGTAAAGTTGGGAAGATGGGAAGTTGGGCGATGGAGGCATGGAGGATCAGGAGTCCATAGCCGTCCTTCACTAAGTGAACTCCAGGCTAACCTGGGAAGTAGCAGGAGATTCTAACCCACCCCTCAAACAAAAGAAACTGGATCTTGATCCTAGGCTTTATTTGTAACTGTATCCAATTCCCTAAATTGCATCATCAGATGTATGTTTGAAAAAGCAACTCAGGCAAAATGACAAGGAGAAAGAGATCTTGAAAAGCATTAGTAGGCGTGATAGTTTAAGAAGGAGAAATCCCAGCTTTATTCAATTTATAGAAACTGACAGGCAGTAGAATGTAGAAATTAATCTTTATTGAGCACCCAGAGAGTTTAGCTTGAGTTTTCCTCTTCTCGGCGTCAGACAACAGAAGGATCCCTTTGACATCATGCCATCATCCTGTAAGGCCTTAGTAGCTAAGGATACACACCTGTGGAGATAAGAAGGCAATTACTGCATCAATATGCCAATCAATCCATGATAAACACACACTTTAAGATGTCCAGGGCACCATCATCTAGCTAGAAAACCTGAGCAGGGCTTGTAACTAACCAGCAAGTCCGACAGCAGTGGGACATGAGAACTGTAGGTGGATTTCAGGGATTCTCAAAGTTATACGGGTGTGTCAGTGCCCGTACTGGTCTCCTAAGACTCCTTGGGATACTTCGTGCTTCTCCATAGAGCTCTAGGCAGATTGCTGCCTTTCTATTCTTACAGATGTAACATAAAAATCTACTTCTTGAAAAAAGTATATGATCTAGTGTTAGTAAACTTCTGGGTGGTAGATCTCTAAGACTTGCTATCTGGTATACCTGAAGCTTAGTGTCCTTTAACTAACACCTGTCAATCTTCCTCTTTCTCGAGCTAGTCACAGTCCTTTAAGAGGGTGGAGTTTATGCTAAGTTTTCCTGTAACAAACATTGGCTATAATGAACAAGAGAATTGGGGAAGTTTTGGAAGTAACAGCTATGTTTATGGCATATAAAGATTTCATGGGTGCATACTTACTTACAAACTCAAGTGCATAGATTAAATAGTAGATTCAACTTCTGTGTGATAATCCCACACCAATAAATTGGATTGTTAAATTAAATTATAAATATAATCATCTTTCATTTTAGCTGTATCATTCCCAAAGTAGTATCCAATGAGAATGAGAACATCTTCATTTTTCATATGATAATAATCACACATTGTCTTGAATAACTCACTCAGTATTCTTCTAAGTCTCTTTTTCTTTACATTTTTAATTTATTTTTGAGATAATATATTGCCACATTTCTCTCCTATTTTTTTCTCCCTTCAACTTTTCCCATTTACCTCTCTTTGCTCTCTTTCAAATTCTTGGCCTCTTTTTTCATTAATTATTATTGTATACATATATGCATATGCATACAGTGACGAAATACTTCCAGACCTAAGACTCAGAGAACAGAGCAGAAAAGAGGGAGGAAAGATTGTAAGAGCCAAAGATCAGGGAGTTTGCTCTGAGATTGTGTCTCCTAATAATGTTAGACTCTAAACCCATGATGTATCACCAATATGACTACCCAAACACGAGCTGAACAAGGATGACACCAACAGACATGGCCAAGTAAACAGGGGGAAGCTTAGGAGGCTTCAACCCTGAACTGCAGGCAACTAACTGAGAGCAGGAGGAATGGTCTTTCCCAGGGAGGAGCACACCAATTGGTTAGCCAACACCAAATGGTCAGCCCTGGAAACATATGTACAAGTAACATTATACAGAGTAAGCCCCTTTTCTTTGAGATAACGATTCCAGAAGATGTGATTGCTGTTTGTTGGCATAATTCAAATTCTCAGCACTAACTTTTATTATTTTCCTCCCCAAATCTTGATTGTAACAAAAAATAAAGAAAAGAATAACTTTTGTCTCACAAATTACATATGATTTATTTAAAAGTATTTCCAAAAATAGGATATACTTAGCAAATGCAGTACATTTAAACAAATAATAGTGGTAATAACAATCATCACAAAGTATTAATCCACTGATGATGCAAGAAAAGAATTTCATAATACAAGCAATTGACAAATAGGACTTCATTAAATTAAAAGGCTTTCATTTAGCTAATTCAGTGAAGAGACAAATTACAAGTTGGGATACAATCTCAGATAATCATTTCTCTAATAGAGGATTAATATCTAGAATATACAAATAATTAAACTAAATAGCAAGAAATTAAACAACTCAAGTAATAAACATTTAGTTCTTTTTAAATGAATTACAAATGACCAGTAAACATAAAAAACTATTTAGCCTCACTAGCCATCAGAGAAATGCAAATTAAAATTACGTCTCACCCCAGATGGAACCTTAGTCATTAAAAGAGCAAATGTTGGTAAAGATGTGGCCAAAGGGAAACCTTTATACACTGTTGGTGAGAAAACAAGCCAGTCTGGGATTTGCAAATGGCTGGCTGTACCAGTTTTAGGGGTTTACCTTGAACATTCCAAGTCGAGGTATCGCAGAGACATCTGCACATCGATGTTCACTGCAGCACTAATCACAACCATTGAACTATGGAACCATCCTATATGTCCATTAACAGAGGGGAGGGATGGATAATTGCGGTACAATGCAATTTCAGCCATGAGGAAGACAAAGTTACATTGCAGGAAAATGTATATAACTTAGGACAATCAATCATATTAGGTGCATTAAGCCAGTCTCATAAAACACACGTTTTCTCAATTGTAGTTTCTAGATTTTTATTAGATATATAAAATCAAGTATGTATATAAGACATGAAAGTCGATGTGAAACTTTCAAGACGGAGGATTCAGGGGAAGAAGAGGGAAAGGGCAGAATTGGAGAGTCTGTGAGCAAGAATCGCAATGTACAGTGAACGCATGTGTGAAAATATCCTTATATAACACAGTGTCATGCACAACAAGCAACACAATAATTTTTCCTTTAAAATAATAAAGTAAAATTAAAACTAAGTGAATTTCATCTTTTTAGTCTTCTCTCCTAAAGTGATCAGCCCAAATTCCTGTCCACCAACCAAATTCTGTCAAGAATAATTTAACAAAAATTCCACAGCCATGTAACATCTTCAAAAGGATATTTGATTAGTCCTTAATGTGTGTTGACCATTATTTTAGCCATTGACGATGGTGGAGCTCTTGAGTATTGGGAAGAAGTTAGGTGATGTCATTGTTTAAGTGTGAAATGTAGCATCCAAGCTCCCCTGATCACTAGCTGATGTCACTGTTCTGGAAGGATCTGAAAACTTTAGGATGTGAGGCCTGTCTGGGGAACATGGGTTGTTCTGAGGAGATATGAGTTAGGGACCAGTCAGGCCCTGCTTTCTAAACTCTCATGGTCTCTGCCTCTCTTTGTCTCTGCCTCTCTCAATCTCTGTCTCTCTCTATCTCTGTTCCCATCTCAGTCTCTCCCCGTCTTTGTCTCTCTCTATCTCTGTCTCTTTCCATTTCTTTCTCTCTGTGCATGCATCTCCGTCTCTCCTTGAATCCCTCCACCAAACCCCCACTAGACTTTCTTCCTTAAGTTGCTTCTTTCAGCTCTTTTATCACAACCAGAAAGGCAACTAATATGTATAATAATAGATTTATATTAGAATCATGATGATTGTTTTGTTATAAAATGAATTATTTATTAGAAAATAAAGTGTTGATTTGGAGTTTAATCAAACACATTTTCCTTATTTGAAAACTATCCCCCCAAAACTCAAATCCAAACCAACATCAGTTTTAAAAGAAATAGTCCTTATTTTGTGAATGAACTACAATGTATGCATTTTGTTGAATTCTCATCTTTGCTATACTCTGCTGACTTTATCTGAGTTGAAAGAAAAATAAAAGGTTATTGGATGCTGAAAATACTCTAGGTGCTTTTACCTCACTCTTAGCTATGCTTCTCAATGCTTCCTTTACAATGCACAGGATCTTGCAATGACTTCTTAAGTGATGAAGGTCCATGATCAATGGACGAGTCTGCAGTTCTTTCTTGTATTGTAACTTTAAATAATTACCTTGACATAATTTTATCATTGAACCTAATGGAAGGAAGGTTTTGCCATGTCAAACTGACACCAGATATTCATATCCTAGTATACTACCTGGTGTGATTTCCCATAGGCGAGGTCAGCAGGAAAGCTTGGGAACTGACATTTACCCGTTTCTGCTGAGCTGTTTTCACAGGCTCCATGCCCTGTTTCCTGTATCTTCTTTCAACTCTGGACTCAGCAGGATTTCTACTACATCTGTCAGAGCCTCATCCTGTTGTTAATTCTAGTATAGAATCAATTCTATGTTTTGAGTATCATGAACCATACCCTACAGGATTTACTTTCTGAATTACCCAAAGGAATTAATGGGAAGCTCTTTTGTCACTAATGCAGACTTGAAGCATGGATGGGATCACTGTGGCAAACCCTTCAGCAATTTATGTCTCTTGAACATGGTTTCTACTTCTAAAACAGTGTACAGATCATTGTTTGGATATCTTGTGATTCATAACTTAGAGACACAAGGAACAGATCAATCATTCTTCTACCTTTCTTCTAAGAGCAATGGCTACCACAGCATTTTCTCCACTGGTCAGAGTCTGCCAAGGATCATGAGCATGTTCTTCATTCTTTAACCCATCAAAAATAATCTAAGTACTTGCATAGTTATATTAATACTAAGGTTTTGTCTACTATGCCTACCAACAGAAAACATTTTAAAAAGAAAATAAATAAGCAAGGCACTCTCAGATGCTCATGAGGATTCTGGAAAAAAGAAATATGTTCATGAAAAAGGAGTCTGGAGAAACTGACAAAAGTATTAGCAGTCAGTCTGATCGATGGCATTAATATTTGAGAATGAGCCATGTTGTGGTTTAAAAATGAAATGTCCCTTCAAAACATTCATATGTCAAAGGATCGATGTTGCTATTTGAGAGGCGACTGGATAATGAGAGTACCAACTTCATCAATGGATTAATCCATTGATTGGTTAAATGGGCTTTTAGAAGGTAGAACCTAGTTGGAGAAAGTATGTCACTGTGAGTGTGTTTCAAGGGTTTCTTAACAATGTGCTTTCTCCCTCTCTCTTTCTCTCTCTTGCTCTTGGCTGTCATGAGGTGAGAAGTATTTCTCTACCTTGCTGCAATCTTTGTCATGTGTTATATCAACACATGCCCATAAAGATAGGTCCAACAAACCATAGACTAAACCATGAGCCCAAACTAATCCTTTTCCCTTTAAGTCAATTTGCACAGGTAAGTTATCACAGTGATAGAAACAAATCAGCATATATCTTTGGTTTGTTTTAGTTTTAATCACTACTTTACTTTTTAGTTAGCAAAGTAATGAGTTTCATTGAAAGTACTTTGTTCTTATTCACCTCATTCCCCCACTACATTCCCTCATGTTCCTTTGCTCCTCTTACTAGTTTCCTTCCCTCAAATTATTCTCCTCTCTGTTTTCATAATAGTTTTATTCCATTACTTTCTATTTTCTCCCCTACCTCTTAAGGACACTTACTGACTCTCTCATCATCCCCTTTCAATTTTCATGACTAATACAGACATGGACAGACAAACAGTCAAAGAGATGGATACACACATACATACACACAAATTTAAAAATTCTGCGTATGAGAAATACATGGTGTTTGTCTTTCTGAATCTGTATTATTTTGCTTAACATAGTGATTTCTACCAGTGTTCTTATATATATTATGACTTTACTTCATGGCAAAATACATTTCCATTGTATACATAGACCACATATTTTCATTCATTCATCTACTGATGAAAATTGAGTAGTGTTTTAGCTTTTGTTTGAAAAGGAAGGCAACACAAGATCCACAGCAATCATGGTTGTATAGAAATTTAAATGTATTCAAAGAAAGCATTTAACAAGAGGTAGGCTCGTAGTAGATATGTAATAAATATGAGGTTATTATATTATTATTATCTTTAAAGGTTGCAGAATAGTGCTTTCTCATTTAATATTTTCAAGTACTTGGTACTTTTTTCCTACAACATTACATTGAAAGGTATGTATATTCCATTACTGTAATCAAATTTACAAGGTAGACAACATAGTGTGGCCAGGGAAAATAATACTCTAAGGTCTGCCAATAACCAGGACATGATTCATTGTTCTGCCCTTAACTAGGGAATTACTCATCTTGTGTCAGACATTCTGTTCTATACCAAAGATGGAAGCTCAATGTGCCTTATACCTTCAAGAGTGTTCCAATCTAGGAAGACAAAGAGAAATAAAATTAATCAATATAAGACAAAGGACTAACTGTCTCATGATCTCCTTTCAAATTTGTACCAGAACATAGTTCACAATGACAGTCATGGATGATTGCCTATAGTGAGAAAGAGCAGGGAGAAAGAAAGGGGAAGTTTACATGAAGGTAAAACTTAAAAAGAACTTTGAAAAATGGTCAAGATGACAGGTCTGAGTGGGGCATGCTGGCCAGAGTTGGGAGTCACTAAGGCTAATGTTTTCAGGAACTAATATGAATACTGATACTTTATTAGCAAAAGAGAATTCTATTTTCACTTAGCAATACAGATGGGGCCACCAATGCTAGCAGAGAAGGAACTGATGGATTACTTAATAAATTCCTGTTGTACTGGATTTTAGAAAATGTTGCAAGAAGATTAACTCCCTGGTTTAAAAATTGGAAATGCTAGATTTTATAATATATTAGTGTGTTCTCTTAATATCAGCAAGCATTGTTTGCTTGCTGACAATCCTTGGCTGACTAAGAGGAAGAGAGCAGATGCAGTGTTTCTGTCAGCAGCATTTATTCTTTGGAGGTCTCTCTCTCTCTCCTGGGCTTACGGGTGACCTCATACCTTTACCTGAATTTCCTTCTACAAATGTCCTTGTCCTCATTCTTACTTGAAAAGACACCAGGCTGTGGACTAGGAGCCATTTCTTTGACCTCTTTTAAGTATCTTATCTCCAAATGCAGTCACTTTACAGGCAGTGGGTTAAGATTTCAATATATGGGTGGGCAGAGGACAGGCATAATTCAACTCATAATGCCCTAGTTCTCTATCTGTAATACTCCCAACTTAAGACCTCCAATTATTCCATGACAAGAATGTATGTCCCCCTAACTGATGATCTTAGAAGATCATCTACCCACTTGAGTCTGATTCCATGTCTGGATTTGACTTCCCATGAATGTTTCACATGAGTAAACAGCAGCCGTGACAATGAATGGTGATTTTGTGAGAGTACACGCTGTGTACCTTATTCACATCTTAGCTATTAGCAGTGGGTTTGGTACAAAGTGAAGCTCAATGTCGATGCACGTGGCTTTGCTTTTGTTTTACTTCCTACTCTTGTGTGTCTGATTAACACTGGCCAGCTTCAGTCACTTCCACATGGGTGATGATGGAACCAATATGAAAAAAAATGTATAAAAATAAAATAAGAAAATGAAAATCAGCAACTATTTCCTCATTCCCAGCCAATAAAGTAGAGACAGAATAAACCTGTGTTCTTTACATTTATCACTTATGATTGGCAACACAAAGATTCATTTCCTCGGATGTCTGTTTTGAGCATTCAAGGTTCTCCAGCTGTGGGTTTGCAACCCTGACTAATGCTTTGAGGCACTAAGACGCAGTTCTTATGGAAAGGACTTTTATTAAGTGGACAGCAGGAGTGTCACAGGCAAGGCATCACCACAGTACATTAATTTAGAGAGAAAAAGGTTTCTGTGTAACTTAACCAAACTGAACAGCTATTTCCACTTTACCTGAATAAAGTATTTTCATGTTTTATCACACTAGTTTGCAACTGCAAAAGCTTCACCCAGTTTTTAAGAGTTGCTATGAACTGTCAGGATACATTATTTGAAATGAAGCCTGACAGCTCCGTGCTTGGAAGTAAAATACATTTTATTGTTTAAAAGCATTTCTCCATCACCTCACTTTCATCCCCCCACAAACCCCACCTACCCTGCCGTCGCTCATATGCACACACCGCAAATATTCTGTGATGATTTCATCCTCACCAAATAGGAGGAAAGTCCTAAAGATGAGGTGTCCTTTTTTATTTTGAAAGGAACCAGAAGAATAATGACAGAGTTAGGTCTTCACATACAAAGCAAATAGGTACAGAAGAGATGCTTCTACTAAAGAATTGCAGAATTAGAAGCAAAATAAACAAACAAAAATGTGCTGAATCAATATCTGGGGGCTGATGATTCCCCCAATCTGCTTGGGCTTCCACTACATATGTCCTTGGCTTGTGTAGTTCCTGGAACTGCCATGAAGACATTAGCCTGATTGCTCATCTGAAGGAGAGTGACAAGGTGAAGTCGTCCATCCTTCTTATAACACTTACTAGAGATTCTTGGGTCTTTAAAGTAATCTCTGGCCTGGTCCCAAATTCCAGTGCTTCTGGCCTGTCACAGAATGCTGTTTTGCCAGAGAAAATTCTCCCTAGAACCTTTGAAATTACCTTGAGGTTCCTCTGCACTCTGGGTATCCTTAATATTTTTTTAAGACATAGTCTAGGAAACACCAATGTGGGAATCTTTTGCCAGTGAATTCTCTGCTCCAGAAATGCATAGTTATCTTCCTACCATGGTGTCACTGTTTCTGAAGAGAAGAAGGATTCTATTCTGAGAGTGCACTGCAGGAAAGGAAGAACTGGGAAAAATTAACTCACAAATGCAAAGCTTTGTTGTTACTGATGCTCTATAATGGAAGCCTCATCTCCCATGTATATTATCATCTGGCAAACTAGTTACACATTTAATAAGGTTTTGCTGTATAAATTATAAATGAAATAAACACTTCTGTCACCATGGTGTGCAATGAATACACCACATGTTACATGTAAATATATTAGTCATTTGCCTTTTGTTTATGTGTCACTGAAATCCATTTTCTTTATGCTGTATTTTCTATTCCCTATGGGTTCCAGAGTCGTTTCAGTCCTCCGCATATTGGCCTTTAAAGAGGAATGATGTTGTTATTGTCCTCTTCCTGCCCAGTTTTAATAATACCTGCTTTTTGTGCCAGTTTCATTTACTGCTGCAAATTGTTAATTCAACAGAGAACAACAACCAAACCAAACCAAACCAAAACAACAACAACAAAAAACCCAACCACCCTAACAGTAAATGTGACTCCAGAAATGAGCTGTGTGATATATTGACACAATACAAAGAACATATTGAAATAATTTTTATTCTCATTATTTTCCCCCAAATTAAATGTGCCCACAAAGCAAGTTTACATATTCTGCATGTCTCTCTCCACTCTCAACCCAAATCCTTGGCTTTTAATGAGATAATTAAAACAAAACAAAACAACAACAACAAAGAGAATCAAAACTCAGCCTTTCGAGTGGTGGCATTTTTACTTGAAGCCGAGTAGCATAGATGTACGAAGGATGAAAACGTGGACTCTTTCGATGGCTCTCCACAGGGTGACAGCTGTGGATGGGATCAAGACAAAAGCAGTGACTACTCCAAGAAAATGATGGCTGAGGCATTTCCAGCCCAGTCAATAATCTGGCATGTTCAGGTCAATCACTTCATGGCCGGACTTAGTTCAAGCCAGTCAAAGATTATTAGTTTGATGCCCAGGGGCGATTACTTGCTGCTGTGCATGGCAGAGGATGCTTATGCTCATCTCTTTAGAACCAAATGTAGAGAGAGTACTTATAGCAATGGGACTACCACACAGACTTCAGAGAGAGTCTACGTTTGTCAGGACTGAACTGATACCATATAACAATCTCCAGGTTCAATGATTCTACAAAAATTTATACTAATATTGCTTTATATTTCATCTACTCTAAAACTTTAAGGAAATGTTTTGAAACTGCTACTGTGCTTCTGGTTCTGACTTTGGATCTGGGGATAGAAAAAGGAATAAGAATGTTTTATTCATGATGCTAGACAGGACCACCTAGATTATTACCTAAAGGAGTTAATGATCTAATCTTCCCAGACCATTGCATTTCCATTCTTACCTTATCCTGACATATTACCAACACAATACTGGAAAGATCTTGCCTGGGCAGAAAAGACAGGCTGTAGATAATCGTTATTTCCGATTAGTTATGGGCTAATGGTATAGTGATCTGATCAAAGGGATGGTTAAAAAGTGAAGTCCAGAATGCATTCAAAGTGTTGTAAATTACTAAAAGGGCAACGGAGCTAACCAGGGAGAGCTATTTCGAGCTGGTACACCAGTTCCGTCTCTGCAGCCTGTGGAAGGCGTTCGCTGCCCACCACAGCTTTCACATATGCACACTAACGGGAAACAGTTTGTGGAGAGGAGGGATCCAGAGGAGTTCATGGAAGAGGCTCTTGCTGTCGGATACTTCACCATCATGTTTTACTGTTTCTCCTGGATGGCATGCCACAGAGTATAATAAATCTCAGTTTGTTTATATTCTGAGTCTGTATTTGCACTTTGGTGATTATATTTGAATTCATGCAAGATCCCCTTTTTTTTAAGAACTCCAGCATAATCTTCTCATTAACCCTGTCCTGTTTGTCTGTTATTAATAGGCCACTGTACAATGTATTCTGCCGCAAAACTCCACCAGGCATGACTAATTCAGATAATTAATTTGCTAGAACATTAACACCATCAAATGAGCCTGCTAAACCGGTAAATTTAAAGTAAATTAAACTTAATGTGCAGGTTATTGCAATTAAGTCTGCCTTGTCTTTCTGAGGGATTTCAACATCCTCAGTATTTAAGAGGCAATCATAATGCATGCAAGTGGGCGGGCTTTTTGGCTAATTAACACAAGAGTCTAATCTGCTTTTCAATTAGGATGGATGTTTATAATGTGCGGGTGACAGTGTTGCGATTCCGTGCAGCATAACAGGAGTGCACAGCATAATTATAGCTGAAAAGAGAGGCTCATGCCGGGCCTTTTTAGGGGTTAATGAGACATTGGCAGCTTCCAGCTGAGGAGATCGAGCCAGTTTAGTGTAGCTTCAAGAGGAAACCACCCATAGGGGTTTCCTTTGAAGTGTCAAAAGGTCCCCTTGTTCTGGGTGGCTTATGTTTCATTTGTCTGAGTGGCATATCAAAAATTGATGAGCTGCCAGCAGCAGTCCCTATGACATTAATTCACCAATTGTGTTCCTAATAGTTTCATCCTTAAATAAATTTGGATGATGAGAATGGTAAGGAGAGTCAAGGTTCTGAAAACAATGAGGAGAGCCAGGCCAGCGTTCAGTTTTTATACAGTGCAGGCGAATGTAGCAGTGGTAAATGTTAATGGCAGGCCAGGCCTGCTGTACCCTGGGTTATTAGCTGGTGCAAGACAAAGATGCATTGTGCCGGTGGCCTCCATTGAACAGCAGTGGCTCAGACAGCAATAAAGATGTGGCCTTCAATGACACATGGTTTAAACTCTAAATACTTGGGAGAAGAATCTCACACGAGGCTTCAGAAGATGAAATGTGTAGGAAGCCGAAGTGAATGTTTCTTGCAAGCCCTAATAACGAAGTCCTGTGTGCACAGGACTGAGGCTGAGAGGTAGTTGCCAAGTAAGCACATAATATGAATGCCACCCTTAAGTAAAGAAATAACTCCCCTTTCCCTTGTATCTAGAATAAATAGTAATCAAGGTGGTTTGAGGCACCATTTGAAGCTAAGTTGTTGCTGTACACACACATGGAAGTCCTCATCTGGAACATTTAGAGTCCAGTTCGAATAAAGGCATGCCAAGTAACTATATTTTTAAGACTTCAAGACTCTGCGGAGATGTAGTCATAAAAACAAGAAGCTACAGTTTGGGACTATTTCAAGAATGAAGACCATACTTAACATGCCCCCAAATTATCTGGGTAAGAACACAGTTTGGAAGAACTAATGCTATGCTTTCAAAATATTTCGGAGAGTACAAACAAAGATGATGACATCAAAAGCCTATATAAAACTAGAGGTGCTCACCACTACAGTATGGCACGTTTTCCTTTAATAATACCGAATTATATCTGATGATTATAAAGAGAATTGCAAAAGTGGACTTTCCTCTGGACTTTATGTATATGCATAAAGCAAGTTATTGCTGTGTAAAACATTGCTCTTGCACGGACATGAAAGAAGTAGTCATGTAATGTATTCTAATTGCTGGTGAAATCACTAATCTAATTATGTAAGTTAGTTGTAAACTCTCCAAAACTACCAGTGTTATAGAGTTAGCCATATTCAAAGAAAGCTGTGACACAGTATAACAGATACTGCTAAATAAATAAATTGATGCATTCATTTGTATGTATATTTTCAGCATTATTATTTTTGTTGTTATTGTCGTTATTATATGGAAAACCCTATACAATTATCCAAGATGAGGGGGGGAAAAGCTCATGTTTCTATGTTACAAAGATGGCAATAAATTTGAGAAATGAGATGGAATTAGTCACCTAAGGGACCACTTTGAACTGAATATTAGGGGAAGCCTTTGCAAAGAAGCAACATTTATACTGAAATCTAAATAGTACTAAAAGTTTTAAGTAAGACATGACCTATTTTGTAGTTTTAAAGAATTATTTTGCCTGTTATCTTGAAACTAAAAGTGGCACAGTAGAGCCCTGAAGAACATCAGCCATGTACCCTGAAGCCATTCCATTCTTCCTTCTAATGTCCTCCTGAAACCACTGCCGACTGAACTTCTGGAGTCAAAATATCGTATAGAAGTGGGTTTGACAAATATTATTGTGTAGGAAAGTAAATTATTGTACATCTAAGTGGGAGTATGGAGTTGAAACTCAAACACATGAGTATGGATTTTGGATTTTAAGAAGGATTCCGTGTTACTTGAAGCCAAAAGAAGGAATATCTTTTTACTTCTCTTTTTAAACATCACATATAGTTTTGTATTTAGAGCTGAAGATGTAAGCAGAGAGGTGTCAGCATGTAATCAACAACATGGGGTAGTAAATCCTGCCTGGTGAAGAATACAAAGGAAGTGGTGGAGTCCGTCATTAAGTTACAGAAAACAAGAGGAGTCAGCAAAGGAGGAAGAAGCTGAATGGACACAGAAGTCAGGGAGCAAGCATGAATATGAAGGAGAAGGACACTGCAAACAAAGGGGTATGCTTCAAGAAACACACAGCATCCAGCTGGGTTGAATGCTAATGAGAGATTGAATAAGATGAAAAGACACAAGTGTCTATTGGATTTAGCATCAGGAAGGTCAATTGTGACCTTGACAAGAGTCATTTTCATGATGTGAAGAACCAGAAGGAGACCTGCTTGGGGACAGAATGGTTGATGAGGAAGTTGAGACAGTGGTCACAGACCATCATGGGGGAATAGAAATAGAATGGTGGCTGGGAGGGAGACCCAAGAGATACTTTTGAACATGGAAGAACTTGGGAGTGTGTTGGTAAGTGTGTGATTTTTCTGTTTCCCAGAAGAGAGAGGAATAGTAAATATGATAATAGGGAGCCCAAGCACATGGGGAAAGAAATGCCCTTTGGTGCCAGCCAAAGTCTTGGGAACTAAAGGAGAATCAGTGTGGGGAGATGCTCAGCAAGGGGCCAGGAAAAACAAGACTCATGAGAAATAGTTTTTGAGGACCCAAAACAACAAATAATAATGATGTTCAGTTCTTACTTTTATTTTCAGTGTGTTTTATAAATTGATACATATTTAATGAAAATGGAACAAATTAGGAAACACATGCTTATATTCCAAGAATAATGCAGTGCTTCAACAGTGAAGAACACAGGCAACTGTTTCTCTGTGGATGAAAAACCCATGATAAGACCTAAAATCAGTAATAATCTAGCCCTGGAGACCTGGATCCATTATGCAATTACAGACAGTTCATTTGTACTGGATCTTTGATGGAAAGTTGTCTGTGGGCTTGTGGTTTGTGCCTGTGTTGGCCATCCCTGCCACTTTCTTGTGGGTCCTTAGTAGCTTGTCTTTAAATATCTTTAAAAGTCCTGAGCTCTCTTTCATCTTTATTAGCTAGTGTAAGAATTGGAAAGAAACTTGATTCCTTTTTTATGGAAGAACACACCAATTTATTATCCAAAGGGTCAGCCATGAGGTATTATCCAGACAGGATAACAAAAGGGTTATCCAGACAGGTAACATTTGCAGACTAAGTGAGTTATATTTAGGGATATATATGTATATATAAATATACATGTATGAATGTAGCAATAATTACTGAGAAAAGAGGCCATGAATTTGAAAGAAAGCAAGGAGGGGTGTGTGGTCCAATTTGGAGGGAAGAACGGGACATGAGAAATGATGTGATTGTATTATATTCTCAAAAAAAATCTTGAAAAAAATTTAAAAGTTATTTAAATTTAAAAATAAAAATAATTTAATGTTTCTGAGAACTTCATACAAGAGCCCTGATCCTATGTCAGCCCCACCTCTCTCTCTTCCCACTCCAATTCCTTTCATGTCTTCTCAAATTCATGATCTCCTCTTCAATTATTGTTATACATATATACATACATACATATACATATGTATATGTTCATATATGTATACACACATGCATATATAACTTAGTAAATCCATTTATCTCTGCTTGTATATACATGTATCCTGGGATAACCACTTGGAATTGGACAATATATGTGGGAGCTAATGCATGAGGAGGCTGATTCTCCTTACCTCGGCAGGCACTGATCACCTGTAGTTCTT
>CABHPQ010128121.1:0-21100 GCA_902168405.1 Peromyscus aztecus | reverse complement strand
GTGTGTGTGTGTGTGTGTGTGTGTGTGTGTGTGTGTGTGTGTGTACAAGGTTTCACTATGTAGTTCTAGCTAATCTGGACATTGCTATGTGAACTAGTCTAGTCTTGAATTCCTAGAGGTTCATTTGCCTCTGCTTTCAGAAGTTTGGAATTAAAGGCATCTACCAACCTATATTGCTAATTTTAAACATATATATAGAAAAATGTGAAAACAAATCTGACTAAGAAACTAGAATCCTGGTATTTAGTTTGAGCATTGATTCTACCAAGGTTTGTAAGTGAGACTTATAGCCAGAAAAAGATATTCTGAAAATATTGAAAACTGAAAAAAACATGCATCCACCTGTTTATACTATTACTCTCAATATGTAAAAATGTACAAATAAGATCATTTTACTAGGCATCAAGAAAATAAAGAGTCTATCGGATAGCATTATTTAAATTCAGATTTTCTTAACTCTAAAGTTCATAATATTGTCACTGTATTATTCTCTAAAAAATCTTAATAATTTTGTGACTACAAAAATTTAAGATAAAAATTTATTTAGAATTAATTTACTTATGAAACAAGATATTGCAAGATTTCTGACACATCAATGGACTCATAATATTTCAAAGAATCTACATAATACTAATTCTAATTAGTATTATTTAAATAACTAATAGTTTAGTGGAAATACACTAAAAATCATTATCTATTCTAGAATGTATTTCCTATATTTCATCTACAAATTCATTGTATGTTCATTTCATATATTGCATTTTTTCAGTTTATTTTTAATTGTCTTCTTTGAATCAAAATTCTAATTTAATTGCTAGCATCTACAGTACAAATAAATATTAAATACCATTTTTGATTTTGCAATTTGAGATTGAAATTCACCTGTGTATATTTCTTCTGTGTGCATGTATGCACATTGTTTTTCAGCATTTTGATAGACAAGATCAATTAAATCAACTTTCTCCTGTGTGCCACTAAGTAGATTTATATATATTTTCATTTATTTGGTATTTATAGGTCAAATTATGCCATAATATGTGTTTGTAAATCTGACTCCAGATGGTTACTATGCCCCAAATAAAATGGAGTCCAAATCTTCACAGCTGTGTTCTGTGCTTGATAAGTTTTCCTTCCCTCATTAGGTGTTCCAGTTTCATTGAACAAAAAGACTAATCCAGCATCTCGTTCTGAGGAACCAGGGTAACAGCTCATTTATTTTGATGGGAACAACATTGCAGTCTTGTTCTGTTTACCATTTCTTAACCCTGCTCTGAATTCCTGGCCCCTTTCTGACATCTACAAGACAAGTATTCATTTGGAAATTAATCCACTGGAACCAATTTGTATCAGATGTGAGGCTCTAGGAAGTACTAGCCAGATCACTGGACTGGGATAACAACAGCAGATATCAATGCTATTGTCAGCCAAATAAAATAACGTAGGTATCTCTTTGTATAAATTTATGTTTCTTTTCCGTTCTTTATGAAATGAGATATGTATAACATTTGATGTGGATAGTTTCTTTAGTTCTAGAATAGTCTTTGGAAAAAGGATGTTTTTAGGTTTTCAGACTGTTTTCCATACTCCCTTTAATGCAAACATATTATTTGATCAATGTTTCTTATATAACTTTGATTCTGGGAACAAGAAGCCTGCTGCAGTACTCTACTACATGCTAAATAAGGATTGAAACTCAGTGAGAAATTATATTTGGGCACATTTAGGAAGATGTATGTTAAAAAGACTTTGCAATCATATTGGGGAACCAATGCTTCTCCTGACACTGAAAATTCATGCATATGCAACTTGACTTAGTAAAAGGAATGCTTTCTATCAATCCATGGAGTATTTCCCTGGAAAGAGCTAATTTTTCTCTTTTCTCATAATCCAGACATTAGATACCAAAACTATCTATCATAAAATACTTTTAATGCTTTAGGTGAACTGTTTTTTCCTTAATAGCACTTGGTAGCATTAATGATAATTTATATGCAAATGATAAAAAATGTAAAAAAATGATAAAAACTGTAAAAAAGTTCATGATAGTAATTCTTAGAATAAAATGCTATTGGCAAATTTGTTTCTGTCAATGAATTTACAAATAAAATTATTAGCATACAAAAAGATGCTAATAAATGCCTTTCATTATATTATTCTGCTATGTTAGTATATCTTGCTTTTATCATGTCTCCATTCTCTCTTACCTTACTTACCCTCTCCCAGTGTTTCCTTACCTAATAAAACAGGAAAGAGTCTTGAATACTCAGTCCACACTTAATTCTTTATAAATGAGACAAAAGATGCCTATGCAGAATAAGTAACTGACAGCTCTGACAAGATCACAATGCCATTTAAACTAGAGAATGACTAAGTGGCACTATATGTGAACATACAACCCTAGATCTCAGGAAAACACTGACTCTGCTTCAAAGGGTCAGTCTTAGAATCGGCTGTAATGTACATAATGGCATATTGATTGTAATATTGACTTTTTCAGTTATCTATTTAAAAACCACAAAAATATTCACGAAACATAATTATCTTTGGTTAGTTGTGCTTTCAGATTGGGCATGACCATTTCCATCCTGAAACAAGGCAGCTCAGATGACCTGGATGAGATTCTCATAAAATCAGGATAACTGACAGTCACTCGTAGAAATTATGGGGTCTCCTGAAACTCAGGAAATCTACATGAAACTTTGGGTGAATATTCAGATGCCCTGCTCTTTCCTACAATTATAATCAATCGACTTGGGAGTGATTTCTGGGTACTGTAGTTGTCTAAATAAGATGCAGCAACTGTGAGTTTCTGGTAACCTGCTAAGTAACAACAATAATAATAATAACCCAAAACTTCATTGGTTCACCCATACAGGTTGAGATGAATAAAATCCTTTGTTTGGTCTGCCTTTGTCTTCTCTATTGGGAACAAATGTGTGTTTTTTATTTGTATATAGGAAAAGTCAGGTAATGTTACTACATATCAACAAGTTAAATATCTGAATAATGATCTATAACAATGACAATTCTGTTTTGAAACAGATAAATATGTTTGCTAGGATACTGCACAATTTAATGTGCTCTCCATAATTTATGCTATTTTATTTTGTTGTCTTCTATTTTAAATGATGCATGAAACAGAAAGACTCAGGAAGTTTTGTCTTAACTAATAATAAATATGAATCAGCACATGTATTGATATAATTAATTGCTGCATTTAGCCCTGACCAGAGTGCCACCAAGATGCTGGAAAGCAGATTCATCCTGTCTCTTTAAGCAAAATGTTTAAACTCCTTGGAACCTGGAAACAGAAATGCTTTCAGTTTAGCATAACAGCCTATGATGTACTGCCGAATATCATTTGCTTACTCACAGCACAGGGGCATGTAGGCAATAAAAAAAAAATCTGTGAGCATGTTTGTAAAATACAAATGCTTAAGCAGTTTTCCGTGGTCTCCACTTGTGGTGCAGCTGAAATGCAATCTTGAATAACAAGATGAATGAAGCCAAGGGTAACCATTGCTTTATCATTCTTCATGTAGGCTACAGAAACCAGTGCTTATATATGCATAAGGGCCAAAGTTTTATTATTCTGCACAGCACAATCATATTTTAAAACTCCATTAGAAAGCAATTAAATATAAAGCTTGGTAAATGGAAATATTAAAAGGAAACTAAAATCAAGCACTGTGTGTGGAATTAACATTATGGCCAGGCAACTTTGACCTACAATAACTAAAATGCAAATTGAAAGGACTAACTTAAAAACTCCTCTCTCAAGTGTCTCAACTATTTCATTTGCTGACATTCCAATTGTTTTTAGGATAATGGAAAATTGTGTTTTAAACACCTGTTTTGACATGTTTTGCTTGAATCATAAAGCTACTCCTTTAGGATCAACATGATACTTTGAAAAACCAATTCAACTCAATAAATAATTTCATGTTTATAACTCTATTATTACTGTAAAACTGACAAAACATATATGAATGTTAAGTCACTTAAAATGTTAGCCATGTGAGTTGATACATAAACATTGCTGAAAAGACACAGAAAAATCTTTTCTAAAATATACAGATCAGCTTCCTTATCTTTAATGCTAATATCTTTATAAATAGGAAACTTCAAAGCAGAGACAATGGTCAACTTTCTGCCAGGTCAGTCTTAGTAATGCTATAGGAGAGATTATTTTTTCTTTTATTAAGAGGAACTCATTATTCAGAAAGGTCCTACTGCCGACAACCTTGCTGTGACTGAAGTGATGCTTTAAAAGAGTAACCATGAGGAACCAACATCTCTTGTATAGATTTTCCTAAATAAATGACTCGTATGCAAAATTTTATGAATAAGTCACAAAAATTGATAAATTAATGTCCCTGTCTCTGGTTAAGCCTTTATTTTGAATTTCTCAAAAAGAATAGTCCATTCATTTACTTATGATCAAATACCCTCCAGGTTTAAACACTTGAAATAAGCATAGTGAGCACACACACGCACATGCACGCATGCACACACACACACACACACACACACACACACACACACACACACACTCCACACACAAATAAAACAGGAAAAGTAACTGAATTAATGACCTTACAGTGTACTAGAGAATAAGGTTGAATATGGATGATATTTTCAAGAGGTAAAGATTAACTATAATTACTATCTAGAATGTATAATTCTCATATTTAATTATTGAAATGAAGGAATTGTGATAAGTTCATAAAAGTTTAGCATCTGTATAGGATTCATTTATTGCTGTAAAATTCAATGCAGTATCAATATATTGTTGTATATTTAATTTAACCAAATAGCTTTAATCATTTCAAAGAATAACTTATTCATTTTGGTAAATCTGATGTCTGTCATATTTTGCATATTTTATACTGACTATTAATACTGAAAGCAAATAAAGAGAAAAGGGATGCCATTTATATATTTATCTTTGAAAGCAGTAAAAGTAAAAATAATGAATAAAATGCAATATGGTAGATAATGTTTCAAACATGACTCCATCTAAATAAGACAATAAAATGTAAAATATTTAATGGGTGTTAATATTGTTTAATAACAACATAAAATTGTAAACAAATTCAATCATAATATTCATGGGTATATGTATTCAGACTATTGACAAAAATCTTAATTATAACTAAGTGCATAACTTTGACTCCACATTGAAAACTACATTGATCCATTTGTCTCTATGAGCATATAAAATCGCTTTATGGCTTAGATTCTTCCATAAAATTTTAAATTACACTGATGTGATATCAAAAATAGAGATTATTTAATTATTACAAAATTATGGGAGCTATTTAAAAAGTGGGAATACTCAAAATTGAAGGAGAAAAGATCATTGGAGATGTCCAAAACATGAAATATGAAGCCATGTTTAAGAATTGCGGGCATACATCAGAACCACCAAAGGAACAGGTGTATATTTAAAGTAGTGAGTGTAAAGAAAGCAAATTAATTTTAAAAGAGACAGAGCAATAGTTTGTAATGTCAGTTAATAGACGTCAAATCATTTGTTCTATTGTGTTTTTTTTTTCTAAGAGAAGCAAATGATGACAATATTTTCCCAGTGCAAGAATATGTCCAAAAGACTGTGAGGCCATGAATGCTCTAACCAGGTCATAATATTTTTAATTTATATATATATATATATATATATATATATATATATATATGTGTGTGTGTGTGTGTGTGTGTGTGTGTGTGTGTCTTTTCTATCAAAATATGCTATTTAGATTAAAACTATTCCTGAGAGGAGCAGAGTTTAACATAATAGTGTTATAAACAGAAGTATCATCCTGGACATGCCAATAACTGCATGTTCTCATATGGAAAAGAGACTTAAAATGAAGTGACCCAGTCATCACTGGGCTCTGATAATCTTCTTAGGAGACTGGATTTCCAAATAGGACTAAAATGAACATAGCATTTCAGCAAGGAAGAGATTAATTGACTTCATATAACTCCTTTGATTCAGACCAAACAGGATGTTCATCTGTCATTGTTTCTACATTTTTGTCATTTATTTATCTGATGAAGGACATTAGATAAATGTAAAGAAAATGCATTAACTCCAAGGTATCTTCCTCTTAAATATAAAATACCAATTTTGGCCTTCAATCTTAAAATATATTAAAAATAAGCAATTATCCTAATGGAATTTCATTACTTAGAAGTTCTCAAAAAGTTACATATTAAAAAGAAATAATTACTTTGATTCATAACAATGTTTTACATTAATAAGAAATTCTTGCTTTTACATTTTATAAGTAGGAAGATGGCTGAGTATTAACTTTAAGAATTATAAAAAGCGTTCTACTTTATTTAACCTATAACTGAATATTCTGATTAGACTATTTCTACCTATAAATCTTGCCCTGAGAAAACTGAGGCAGGAAGATTACACTCCAGCCTTAGCTGAAGAGCAGGTCCCCATATTTTAAAAAACATGATAGAGATAAAGGAAGAAAAATAGAGAGACTTTCAAGTTGAATATGCAATCAGTACTTTTTCAATACATATTTTATTTGCATAATTACCCATTAACATTTTGAAATCAATTGGCCAACAATTAATGACATAGTGGCTGATGAATTTTTCAGATAAATGTATTACCTTCAATTTTTGGACCTTAGTAAGTTTAAATTATTAATAAACGTTCACTCTGTGGTAAATGATTTCATATACCCAGTATTTTATACGTAACTTACAGGGTATCAAAGAGTAGAAAATGTTTGTAAATCATAAGGATGTTCATTAAATTTATTGTCAGCCACAGTTTCAACCTCAGAAAAAATCATTAGTTAATTACATGTGAATAAACATGAGTTGCAGGATGCATTCATGGTTGCCAAAATATAATCTTTGCAATACCAGCTTGCTATATGTACATAGTTCATTTATATAGAATTACATTTAAAATGTAAAAGAATTAAAGAAGCCATACAGAAAGAAAAAGAGAAAAGTGAGTAGGACAGAGCAAAGATTCAAGGAAAGAAAGATAGATCCAAAACTTTTTAAAAGTCTTATTCATCAAACATGCAATAAGGAAGCAAAGGAATCTCAAATTCTCTTGTATGATACAACTCCAATCTCCTAATTAGATCAGCAAAATAATACATATGGATGCAAAGTTTATTAAATTCATTTATTTAATTTCACTCTTGTTTTTGGACATCATTTTTTTAAATTAATCTTTACTTTTTATTTATCCCAATCCATCAGACTTTAAAATCTGTATATTCAATTAGTGAAATAGAAACATATTGTTCATTCATAGTTTAGTCCAGTATAATCATGAATCTACCAAGAGACTGAGATATGTCTCCTTTTGTGCCTATGGAATTATGCATTATTATCTTATTAATTTAAATCAAATTGCAGCTCAACATCCATCTTTAAACATACTAGTAGAATGAAGGATCCCATTTCCCCACAACACATTATTTACATGGTTTAAGTGAATAAGATTCCCATAAATATCACCACTACCAAAGAATATAATTCATGTGTTTAGTGATGTACACACCACCCTCTGAGGATCCTCTGAAGGCAAGTGGCAGATAAAGTCTGTACAGATGAAAATTCTAAGACCCAGACCAAGATTACCACTGCATAGTAGTTCATGACATGTAGTTTTATTATTCATTATAACAAAAGCAATTTAAAAAGATTTAAGAAGAGGAAAAAATGACATATAATATAAAGAACTAAGATGAAATATAGCAACTGAGCTGCTAATGCTTACTTTAAAAATAGTTAAAACGAGAGCTCAAAAGTAAAATTTTAAAATTATAGGTATGTAAATGATTTCCAAATGAGCATTTTTGACTAGTTATCAACAGTCCTATATCCAACTGAATCTTATATCCACTATATATCATCTCCAGCACTCAGTGGGGAGAAAATGCCGCCAGACAGGATGCAGACTCAGCAAAACAGTAAGACCCTGCTTAGCTATTAAATGGGTCACGTTAACATGAACAAGTACTTTTAGCACTCAGGGATCCTGGCTCAGCAGTTTTATTTTTGTTTTTAGATAAAGCTAAATTAAGTAAAATATCTAGCATCTCAGAGGATAATAGAAAAATTATACTTTAAAGTCTCTTTTAACTTTAAATACTCTCCTATATAGAGAGGGCAGATGTTTTCTTAATACAGAAAGATGAAACAACAGACATGGAACCAAGCAAAGGAGCGTGCGACCATGTACAATCAGGGCACTGAATAATCTTCACAACAATGGAGACGTTCCACCTCAGGTAATATTACAAAACAAGCAATGCATTTTTTCATAGCTGTATTCGTGATGTGTATAACACAGCAAATACTAAAATTAGTAGATCTTGATGAATTTCATGTCTTCAGAATGATTAGTGTGTGGATGAATATGCTACATATTATTATATTAAATTTTTGAAAATGAATCTTTGCTGGGACACAATTTTTTGTGCTAATTTAATTGAAGGCCTACAAGTTATTAAGACATTTACCTTTAGGTAAAAATTAAGTTATTTATTCATTAAATTTTTCTGCTTAAACAATAGCAGAATTGTCAATATTTTACAATTAAGAAATGAGTATACAAATAAATGAATGTAAGACCTCCATAATAAACAGGAATCTAAGAATATACTATTAGATGAATAACACATAGAAGGTATGTCTCTTGACTACAGAGATGAAGAAAATTTGCTACACTTGGAGAAGATAGTAGGAATCTACATAACTATGAGTCAATATAATTAGGAGTGAAAAACTGGTAAAATTAACAAGTAATTTGTTTCAAACCACTGTTTATAGGCAAGTGCTCAAAGATTACCTATACGTGTGAAGGTTATGGTAGGCTTTGGAGACGTAAGGGATGACATCAGACCCCAGGAACAGCTTTGACACCAGCAGGAAAATAAATTTGATTCTTCAGGTTGTAATCTCTAAGTGCTGTGCTGTTTTGTGTGCTGCTGTGATCCTAGGCTTCATTTCCTGGTGAAACTGCCTTTTGATTCACCAAAACAATGAAATTCAGAGAGAAGTAGTTAAACTCATAACTCTAAAACACTGCTCTGAGAGAAAGTGATTGGTAGTCTAGCTCCCTTTTTATGTAACCTATAATTGGAGAAAACAATTCCGTTCTCAGGGTCCAGGGGGCAATATGCAAATCAGACTTCATCTTCACAATGGAGTTTCTGATGTCTTTCAGTGTAACCTATCTTTATTTGCAAGCTCCTTACTTGACAGAGGGTTCAATAACCCCACTTCTCCAGTGCTCTTACAAAGGATTGCTTTCCAGGCAGGTAGTCACAAGTAAGCAGTTTCAGAGGTCCTCTAATGAAGCAATCCATAATAGTTTTCCTAACTGAGTTGCTTCTCCAGCCAGAGGGGAAAAAAGTAATCTCACAACCTGTTTTAAAGGGAAACACATGCTTGTGTATGCATCCATGCACATACATACTCTCTCTCTCTCTCTCTCTCTCTCTCTCTCTCTCTCTCTCTGCCACACACACACACACACACACACACACACACCTTAATTCCATGTAAAAATTAAAATCAGTAAGTGCACAGATTATATGATCAATTCATGAAGGCGTCTTAAATAACAGCCGCATACTTGCCATCAATGTGCTATCTAGACTTTTGTTCAAGATGGACCACAAAGAGTTATAGTTATCTTCATGTTTTAGAAATATATATGTATATAGTATAATTAGTTTTAAAAAATCTTTTTATAAAGTAAGTTTATGTTCAGATAAAAATGTATCGCTTCATTTTTAGTTATGGTCTCAATTTATTTGTGATATATATATATATATGTAGGTATTATATATACATTTATATTGTACTTTTACAAATATAATTTCCATATACTAAACATAGAAATGAAAATACTCATATCCTTCTAAAATGATAGAATAAAATACATCATCTTTATTTATACACTATTTACTGTATATGCTTAAAATGTTTTCTGATTTTTTTCCTCTCTCACATGAATAGCAAACATTAAGACTAGAACATAATGATCATTCTCTCAAATTATGTCAAATGATGCTGAATAATAGGAGGTGGCTGGCACTGGGCACAAAATTTTAAAAGAAGATATATTAACAATCTTGGGCCTCAGTTCGTTTTTAATAGTATTAACTGTGAACTTACTGCTATGAAAAATGATTTCTAAAGCTAATGTTATGATCCTTTCAAAACACTGAAACCAGGATCATGGGATTTGTTATTTGGATTTCAATATATATGTTAGATATTGCTCTGCATACCCAAAAAGTCAGGCAAGTTTACTCTACCGTCAGCCAAGCCTTGCAACCTACTCAGTTCTCTCCTCCAAATTAGAATAACAAGCTCTGGTTGCAAACATAGTAACAAGGCCTTTAGAATAGGGAATGGTTAGGGAACTCAATTACTCACAGCTATCTCATAACTTGTGGGTGGTAGAATACACTTCAAATTTGAATTCATGTACATTAAGTAAGAATTATTTGCCAAACCCTTTGACTGTATGACAAAATGATGCCCCTCAGTCAGATATTTCCAAGTCACCTGCCTTCCTCTGTCACGGTTCCTGCAACGTTTTAGTCCTGCTCATTGAATTACCATTACTTCTTGGGCTGTGCTTACGGGGCTGGCTAGTGTATGGGATTCCAAATTAGAAAGTTTTTGTAATATGTATAAAGGAATTATTATTGGACCCAGAGTAATCCTCTTACTGAGAACATACCCAAAGTCAATGAAATCAGTGTGGTAAAAGATAGTGACTTGCTCACAATCACTGTGGAGAGGAAATAGAAAGACCTAAGTGTCTATCAGTTGATGAATGGATAAAGAAAATGTTATGGATACACACAACAGAACATTGTTCACCATAAAAGAATGAAACCCTATCATTTGTGACAACATGAACGAAAACTGGAGATCATTGTATGAAATCTACCAGCCACAGAATGACAAGGGTAGCAGCATGTGATTCAATTTTGTTTGTGTAGAATAGACCTTAACAACTGGGAAGGTCAGGGCAGAGAGCAATAGAGAAAAGCTGATGAATGGGCACAAGGTTAATTAGATAGGAGCAAGAAATCCAGGTGTGCTATTGAACAGCCTATGACTATAGAGAACAATGACACACTATTCATTCCAAATATATGAAGGAAAGGATTTTCAGATCTACAGTGAATAAGTGTTAAAATGTTTGAGAAGTTAAATGATTAACCCTATTTATACATTACAGAATGTGTACATGTATCAAAATGTCACAGTTCTCCATAAATATGTAAAATTTATGTGATTTCCTGCAAATTAAAATAAATGCAACTTAAATAATCTGTCAGAAGGCAAAATAAATCTGAAATTTCTGTTGTTGTCTTCAGTGTCAATGACCAGTTCTTGGGACAAGTCCCTGCATTTGTCAACAATCAGTCTTTCAAGTTCACAAAAAATTCCCAGGCTCTTGGTTGCCTATTTTCTCCCAAGGTATATATATATATATATATATATATATATATATATATATATATATATATATATGTGTGTGTGTGTGTGTGTGTGTGTGTGTGTGTGTGTGTGTGTGTGTGTGTATGTGTTCAGGACATATAATGATACATGTGCATATATAATTTCAGGGCTGAATGTTTGATATTGGATAACCTGGAGAAAAGTACTTCTGTTCTTAGTATTATTCCTTAATTGTTTGTAGTTTTTTGTCTAGCATGGAGGCCTCAATGTGTTTCACCTTCCATGTTAACAGGGCTATTGGTGTCATTCTTGTTCAGCTAATGTTTTGGTCAGTCAAGTTGAGGCTTTATGAGTGTGGCTACTGACCTTCCTAATAGGAACAAACTCACAGCAAACTCCCTGTTCCTCTAGCTCTTCTATATTTCCACCTTATCTTCCACAATGATCCCTGAGCTTTAGGTATAGTGTGTTGTAGGTTTATCAGGTGGGAATGTGCTCAGTCACCTGCATTTTATCATTGTGTTTTCCTGTAATGGTGTCTCTCTGTTACAAAGACAAGTTTCCCGGATGAAGGGCAAGAACTACATGGTCTGCAGTTATAAAAACAAATATTTAGAATACAATAAGAAATTATTCTGTTTCGATAAAATTGTTTTAAGTTCTTCTCCAATATCCATGGCTTCATTAGCTCTTTGCAGTTGGCTACATTTCCAGTACCAAACATATTTCCCTATTGTTAGGTAGTCCTTATTTCTAATAAGGATCCACTGCTTACCGCCGGTTTATGAGGGCCAATACTGCATCTGTAGGGTTACAGTGTCATGTTGGTAATTGTTGTGGTTTGTAGGTGTCATTGCTAGTTTGGGCTATTGATTTCTTCCCTCCTTTGATTGCTCTCACAATGTCTTCTAGAACCATTAAACCAGTCCTCTGGGAGGTGGCTTTCAAGTCAATATTTTAGTCATTTTCATATCCATTACCTTCTCTCAACCCTCCTTCATCTCATCATGGGCCATTTGTTCTTCAAAAGTTCCCCCACATGATTTCATATGTTTGTTCCTGTGTGTGTGTGTGTGTGTGTGTGTGTGTATGGAAAAGAGACCGAGAGAGACAGGGAGAGAAGGAATTGGGAGAGAGAGATTAATTAAGGTTATTTTGATGTGCATTGGTGGGAGATTGTTTACTGTAATATTGGCATCTCATCATCAGATACACCATTGAAGAAAGTAACCCTACCCCTGACCTCCAGCCACCATGTTAATTGTTTGTAGTCTTTTCAAAAGGTGGGACTTCTTGAGCTCCTTCCCTTCCATAATATTCTCTCTCTCTCTCTATTTTTTTTGACCTCCTGAGCTCATTCTCAACCATAATACTTTTTTTTGTTCTTGTTGATACATGATTTGTCTGTGTACCAGGCTTGGCTATCCTGGAACTAACTTTGTAGACAAGGCTAGCCTTGTTATCACAAAAATTTGCCTGTCTCTGTCTTTAGAGTGCTGGGATTAAAGAAGTTTGCCACCAGCCGGGCGTTGGTGGCGCACGCCTTTAATCCCAGCACTCGGGAGGCAGAGCCAGGCGGATTTATGTGAGTTGGAGGCCAGCCTGGGCTACCAAGTGAGCTCCAGGAAAGGCGCAAAGCTACACAGAGAAACCCTGTCTCAAAAAACAAAAACAAAAACAAAAAACAAAAAAAAAAGTTTGCCACCGTGCTGGATAACATAATAAAATCTTAATGGATCCAAACATTAGCTCATGAGTGAAATGGCCATGTCATGTCCACAAAATTTTATATTTTTTGTTGCTCATCTTCACTTTAGGTTCTGACACATACTTTCTGCCTCCTCTTCTGTGAGGTGTCCTGAACATCTGAATGTGGTGATGCAGGTGTCCAAGTTGGAGACAAGCAGCAGGCTGAATAAACAAATTCTGGGGGTCATTGACTCCTGTTAATATCTCTGACCCCTCATGTCACATTCCCACACAGCCTTTTTTTATTGTCACAAAGGTACAAAATCAAACCTTATTGCTTCCAAATGTATTATTTCTGCCATAGCCTTATCTCTCTCTTATTCCCCTCCCCACCTAACATCTTTCACATTTAATAACACATTGCATGTTCATTCTAACTTCCTTCATCTTTGCTCTTTCAAAAAGTAACCTGTGAAAACTTCACAATCAAAGTGCATCAAACTTTCCCCAAAGGCTAAGATAGTGTTATAGATTCTAGGAGTCTAGCTAGAGAACCATGCAAATATTTTAACAAAATAATTAATAGGGATTTTTTGTACCTTTCATCTGGAAAAAAAACATCTCGTGAATTTAGGAATAAAAACAGCATAAAGTCAGTCTTCAGACATAAAAGATAATGTGGTGATGTTTCTTTAGATTTTGCTTGTTTTATTATATATCCATGTGTCCTATTTTAGTGTGTGAACATAGACATTAGGTCTTTTTTTATTTTTGTGATTATTCCATTGTTTGATACACAATAGCTATTTACTAGTTGTGAATTAATAAAAATATGAATGATATTTAATTCTGAATCCAAACAACATAAACAACATTTTAGGTTATAAATGGAGAATTTGAAATTAAGAGATAGATTAAAGAGACTTACCAAAGTTTATACTAAGTATAAATAAGGTTTCATGTTTAATTAGATAAGAATAAAACATTATTTTTGTTAATTGAGTATATATATTTCTTAATGATTCTTAATGAGATAAATATTATGTTCATGTCTTTGTCCAAAACCCCAGTCTGGCAAAAGCTAACATGAAAACATACTATTGCTTTCTTCAGGATATGAAATTTTTGCTTTCTTGCAAATGTTACATCATTGTATTTTAATCTTATAGTTCATTTCATTATATAATTAGGTCATGAGAAAGCTAATATTATTATTATAACTGATAAACTGCTAAAGAGATCATGTGACTTCTCTAATCTGATAGCAAAGCTGAACATGACATTCAGGACATAGTCCCTATCTTCTGATCACAGATACCAGATCTCATTAAAAATCAGCTTCCTTCATATCAAAAGTAGACATCTATTGAATTCTCCAATAAAGTTCTTTCAAAATTTAAATGGCATTTTACTGCTAAAATGAAAAGCAATTAAGCTAGGACTTTATCCCTCCCCATGGAATACTTTATACCAGTTGTAGTTTGAAGTATTCATCAGAGAACTTAACCACTGTTAATGACCCTGAGCTTTCTTTTCAACTCAGCAAGTAGCAAAATTGCCTGGATTAAGCTTTATGTTTGTTCATAATATTATCAATAACTCAAATAATCTGAAGATGCAAAACAATGTTAGAGAAAAACTCCTTAGGACTAAAGAAAGCAGAAGTCGGGGATAATGGAGATGGTCTAGCAAATCACGTAATTGTCTGTAGTACTCATTACTTTACTAAAAAAGATTGTTGAATAACTTCACTTTTTCATCATACTATGTATAATATCATTTTTCGACTATAATGGCTAAAATATAGATGGGCACATGTTTTTTTTGGTATTTATTTTACCATGTTCACTCTACTGTTTTTTATAAATTTAAGTATTAATGATCTACATATCTATGGCAATTAGGAATTTCATAATTCATGAGAGGAAAGCCCTCAGTGTCTCATGGTCAAATAATTACCATAATATTAATAATGGTACATTTTGTATAAGATAACCTAGGAATTACTCTCTGAGCACAGTATAATTGGGTACATATATATTGGGGATGTGGCTAGTGCTAAACTTATCCAAGTTTCAGCTCCAAATGGGAACAAATTCCCTCCCATTTTGAAGGCTTATCGCAAATCTTCCAATTCTGTTGACGCCATAGAAGAACAAAGCATAAAACAAAAGTTTCCCCATTGCAACCCTAAGAACTAAAAACTGATGTTTTCCTTAAATTTAGAATTCATCAAATAAAAGTGTTCTCAACTTCTAGAAGAAAGTTGCTTTAAATAGCCTTCACATGGAGGTTTAAACTGATTCAAAATGAAGACAGACATTTTTGCATGAAATTGATTGTTTGTTGGAGATAATGGTGGGCTATTATGACTTCCACAAACTGCTGAAAGATAGAAGCACTTTCCAAGGATGATTTGACAATACAGCTGCTGAATCCCAAATGAAGGATTTCAGACAGACAATACCTGTTCCTTCATCACTTAACACTGCATTGTGAGCTCAGAAATGAAAGATTCTTAAACCGCATATCTTTATCAAAGGACTTTTTATCTATGATGTTGACATTTGCAATGTTTAATGGGTTGTTTAGTCCGACACTACCTTTTATACTCCATAAAATCTATATTGGAGATTTCAATGATCAACATCTAAACTCAAGTAAACAAAACAGGAAGACAGACACAAGAGGTATTTCATCCATTAATTTCCTTCCTATCAAACCATATTAAAACATGCAATTCCTTCAGCCAGTATATGCCATCCCGGAGTTAGAGTTTTGAAATAGTCCTTAGACCAGACATTTAGTCAGCTGAGTCTTATTTTTGATATATTAATGATCATAGATACACCCACATGCACTACTCTCACTTTAAAAATAATTTAGATTGAAGGGGGGTAGTATAATTTTCAATGGCATGGCCCATTAAAATTTTAAACAATTTTGTGGATGAAGTTATGAAGTCTAACACAACTGAAAACATGATCTGGAGCTTATTTTCATAAACCTCCTATGATAATAAACTTCTCTCCGGGAGCTGTATTTATGTCCCCATTCATTAGGTCGTTCTGGATCTTTTCCCAGCCTTCCTCTGCTCTACAGTAACTTACTGGAAAATCCTACTTCACTGAACTCATAAAAGACAATCTGATACCAAGATCTCATTGTTGCATTGTGCCTGTGCCTAGTAATTTTTGCAAGCTCAAAACTGAGCATAAGAACAAGATAAAAACATTTTATTGCTCTGGCTTTGCACACTAGGCATTGCTTTCCCCAAGAGAGAATCATTAAGTCTAGTAATTTGTAGCTGATCTTTCTTTTTTGAACTTTGTATCGCATTGTCTACTTAGAATTAATTTGTTTAAGCATGCATGATAGGCAAGGTGGGGCAAAGAGCTGAGTTTCAGATTAGAAATGTACCAACTACTGTTTGGAGTAAGTAGAATGTGTTTGCGACCTTTTGCCTTCGTTTCTTAATTATATACATATGTCTGCACATTTGGGGACATTTAAGTTGGAATAATTCTTACTAATGGAATCATAAGTGACTTACTCTGCCTCAAATTTCTGAAAATATGCTATCAGCACTATCATAGAGAAACAGCAATATATTGAAAATACATGTATTATTTGAAATTAATCTTTTGTCAAAATTTTATTATGTATTAAATATATAAGTTGCATATAAAACTTAAGTCACAAAAATTAAAACATTTCAAATAGTATACAAAATAGGAAACCCAAGCTCCTTTAGTAGGTATGGAAAATGTGTTCATGCCCAGTTTAAAAGAGAGATTATACATTTGAGTATATTCAACAATTTAACGTTCCATTGTAGTTAGCCATTTCATCACGATTGGTTTTGAGAGGATACACTACCATTCTTTTCAAACAAGATATTAAAATGTATTCAAGTAACCAGGTAAGCCAAACAAAGGACATTATGTTAGTTACCATGTGGCAAGAATTTGAAAACCTTTCTCAGCAATGGCCTCACACATGCTAATTAAGAGTCTTAGCTACTAATATACAGAACTCTCCCTGTGATAATTAATTATAATGAGATGCCCCACTACACCTTCACATATATTGTGTCTTATTCTCATAAGATGAGAAACCTGCAGTTCTTATACTCTTTACCGTAAATGAGAGCACTAAGGAGAAAAATTATATATATATAATATATTATATATATATTATATATCATATATATATTATATATATGATATATAATATAAAGTAATATATATATATATTACTTTCTTTTCATTTAAGGAATAAGAAGATGACCAATGTTAGAAAGAATTGAGCTTAATAATTTATTTAGTTAAGGCTTAAACACGGCCTGGATTTCTTTTACCTGAAAAATTAATGCAAATATTCAAAAGAACTATGTTAGTTAACTATTCAGATTGCATTACATTTATAGCCATTTTTATATTAGTAGTTTCTTTTACGTTCTGAAAAATAATTTTACTGGGCTTCATGTATATTAAATCGTGTACTCTATAACTTTCATTGATTTGATGTTGGTCTTCATTACACTTTGCTCTTATTTAAGACAGTGGTCTCCACCCCTGCTAGCCTTCCCACACTGACCTAATCTCCCTCCACACATACACACACCTCCTCTCTAGACACACACTATTTCCATCTATTTAAAAAAAAAAAAAAGAAAAATTTCTGAAGATGTAATTTAAGAACTGCCAATATCACCACACTAAGGTTTGGAACAGAATGTGTCCAAGTTACTAAGCATTTGTTGCCCATTTTTGTTGTCAAATATGATTTGATTAGTAACTCATTCCAAACAATATTGAGGTCTATTTTTATGTAACATTTGGTCTTTACAGACTTGAATAACAGTTCAATTCTGTACCCAAGTTCTTTATGTATGTGAAACCTCACACTAAGGAGCACACATCAGGTTCTTTTTAAATAACAGTCTTAAAATGATAGTATTAAGCCAGACAGTGGTGGTGAACACCTTTGATTCCAGAACTTGGGGAAGCAGAGGCAGGAGGATCTCTGTGAGTTTGAGGCAACTGTGGTCTACAGAATGAGTTCCAAGACACCCAAGGCCCAAGACTACACAGAAAAACTCTGTCTTGAAAACCTAACAATCAAACAAACAAAAAGGTAATCTTTTATTCATTTCTTATGGTATTAGAAAGAGTTGTTCAATATTTGGACTTAAAATTGTGTAAGTAATGTTTTAAAACTTTTAATCTTTGTTCTTAGAATCCAATATATGTAGAAATTTTATAGTTTGAAACATAATAAAAATATTGTTTCAAACTTAAATCAGTGGTATTATGGATGCTACTTTCAGGTTTTCATGAGTAATATTTTAAGATTCTGAGACTAATTTAATAATCTCTCAAGTAATTTAATAAAAACATATTTCTTGAAGTATTCTATTGTAATATTCTGACTTGCTGACTGCATTCTCTATATCAAAATTTAAAAATCAGGTTCCTTTGTTGTTTTTTTATTTATTTACTTCTGCATTTATGTTCATGGTATTTATGTATCTGTGCATGATGCATGTGAGTTTCACCATGTGTAGATGTTAGCGTGTTGAATTAAGTTTAAGTAGCTGGTTTGCTCATAGCATTTTTATACTCATTTTGCTTTGCACACTACCCTGTCTTAATACCCTTATACCTCTGGCATGTCCCTTCTGTGTTCTCTTGCTTTCCCCACATCTACCTTATACATCCTCACCACACCCACTTTTTTGAACTCTTTCTAGATCCTTTATCTCTACAGAGACTCATTATCTCCTGAATTGTAAAATATGTTCTATGCACATCAGGTTGGGGCAACAATTAAAGTTGGAAGTTGGGAAAGAGAAAATAAGTACTGGAGGGTATGACAATTACAAGCTCATGGATACAGAAGCCATTAAGTGTACTTACTATAATATAAGTGGGCTATCTTCATAGAGAGAATTATGGGAGTGGTTAAAAATCTCTGGGAGCAGATAAAGATTCAAAGGCACCACGTGGTCAGATCATGAACAGGAGCCTACACTTAGCAAATGAAGTCCATACTGAAGTGATGACAGTTGAATATTTTTTCAACTGTCAATAGGGCTATGTTAATCTCAAACCACGGGCAGACACGGGGACCACATCTATTCTAGAGGGAAGCCAACAAACTAACAAAAAAAGCAAAAACAGAGTATGTAACTAAGTAAATAATTGCGGGGAACACCCACAGCCATTGTCTCAATCCCATTTCCTTTCCGAGATCTTCATGGTCTAAGGTGGCATGATGAGGGTAATAAGGGCTAGATGGGTCCTTCCAGTGCATCTCCAGGAAATTTAGCTTGTTCTAAGCAAGCCCATGCAAGTTTAGCTTGTGTATCCAGCATCCAAAAGCCTTGGGATGAGAAGTCTTTAGGAATTTACAACTGTTACCAGATTTTGGAATATTTGAATACATACATTATAATGATTACTTGGAGGTGGGATGCAAGTCTAGATATTGTATTCAATTTTCATTTTGCATAAAACATATAATCTCATATAATCCACATATAGTCTCAGAAATGTATAAGTATTTTCGGTGTACATATGTGCTGAGTGCTACTCATCTCAGCAGATAGATCTTGTGTGTAGTTTTCCACTTTGGGTGCCAGATTACAAAAATCACAGATTATAAAACATTTTAGACTTCAGATATTTGTTGCTGTAGTTTTGGTTTTGAGTGTTTTGTTTTTGTTAGTTTTGATACAGGATCTCACAATGTAGCTCTGGTTGTCCTGAAACTTACTATCTAACTCAGGCTAGTTCAATCTCATACAGATCTACTGCCTCTGCTTCCCAAGTACTGGGATTAAAGGTCTGTCCCAACACACGCAGCTAGAATTCAGATTTTTTTATTACAGATTTGTATCTGTATCTTATCCCCCTTGCTTCACACAAATTTAGAAAGGAGCCTGAGTCAAAATTAATAAATTTTCCATTTGCTTTTACAATTTGTATATATATGAAAATATTAGGGTCTCGATTAAGCTGCTTCTGGTATTAGATGATAGGAATGATTTTGATTATTCTTAAATATTTTAAGAAAATTTAAAACAAAATAAATTGTACAAATAACGTAAGACTCATATGCATTAATTTACAAATACTTCTATAATTTAAAAGACTTTAAATATGCTTGTATATGTTGCATAAACAATCAAACAACCTTCTTAGTTTAAATGTAGAAGTAATATATAACATTCAATGTATATTTATATGTGTATTTATTTGCACAAAAATTGTACATACTCTTATAATTTCAGCCTCTTAGGTGAAAAACATGAGGTAAAACTTTTTCTGTCACCATTAAGTGATAAGCAAACTACTAGGTTTTTTTGTGTGTTTGTTTGTTTGTTTCTGCTTTCTTCTTTATGTAAAATGATACCTACAGAAAAGTCAGAAAACAGATTAACCAAGTCTTTGTTTCAATACTTACTGCCTTCCTACTGGTTAAAAAGAAAGGAACTCACACGCTGTGTTTATTCATTTGAGTGTCATGCTTTCTTTTATTGAATTGTAAGCTGTTCAGCTCAACTTAACCTATACAAAAGTCTACATGAAGTAATTATTCACTTGTAAGCAATACCCGAGTAAGAACAGTAAATGAAGCAAAACACCGTACTATTAACAATGCTCAGTGCCCCGAATTTCAAATTCACTGAATGACACATGAAAAAGAAAAGCTGCAAGACCATCAGTAATAGGTAATTAGTTTGCATGTACATTTCTAGGACATATGGCAAACTCAGTACAAATGAATAACTTTTAGTAATCAATATTCAACCTGAGACAGAATGCAAGAGAATAAATGATTTGCATCCTGCTTGAGCTTTGAAAACATGATTATTCTGCATGAATTAATTTCTACATGTTAAATAATTAATATGAAGAGATGA
>CABHPQ010128118.1:0-12500 GCA_902168405.1 Peromyscus aztecus | reverse complement strand
GAAGTTTGATCCCCAGAACCTGCTCGGTGCGGTGGCATGCATCTATAACCCGGCACTCTTAGGAGGAGGTAGGAGGTGGAGACAGGAGGGGCTTTCCAGCTTGCTGGTTAGCCAGTCTAGCCAATCAGTGAGTGCCATATTCAATGAGTTACCCTGTCTCAATAAATAAATAAAACACCAAAACATGGAAGGAGATTGAAGACACCTAGCATCAACCTCAAACCTACACATATGCACATACAAACATGTATAGACATGTACTACACATCCATACACACATAAAAGTATATTTAGAAAAGAATCAGTTAATGTCAATTTAATAAGAATGATCAGTAACAGTCATGGCTAAAGCCATATATCTTAGGACTCTCCCAGGGTCAGAGGAGCAGGGCCTGCCTGGGCCCCCTATCAGCATCCCTGGGACATCAGTCAAATCCTCTTTACATATCCATGCACACGCAGGTCGCCCTGTGCCTCCAGACTGCCGCAGAAAACGGTGGAATCTGTCCTTGAACTCATGATAACCAGAGGACACTGCGTCTCTCTTCTCTCTTCATTTCATGTTTGCAGTTAGAGACTTTTTCCTTCCTGTTTTAGAGCTGGTGTGGTGTTCTTGAGAAATCACCATTAAGCTTGGAGTCAGCCACACAATGCAGAGAGAGGGGAGCCCAGGACAGAGGGCTACGTTGATTTCATTACTGTAGCACATGGGATGGGGAATGAAATCACACTGCTGTTGTAATTTATTCTCTTCATTAAAATAGAAAAGCGTTCGACAAGCCATAAAATTCCCATCTGTACTCCCGGCAGGCTCTCACCATCTGAAACACACGGGCCTTCCCTCCTTGCCTTGAAAACCCAGAGAGCTGAATCATTTAGTATTATGGGCTGGCAGAATCCTAATAGTTAAGTTTGCAAAGCGCTGGGTGCTCTCAACCTGCTCCTTGAATGGCTGCATCCTTTTCCGAGCGATGGCTACCCTAGATTTAAATGTCACAGAGGACACGGGAGCTGGGTCTGAGACCTCTGCAGTACAGCACTGGGGGATGAGTGGATGGATCTGCAGCCTGTGATGATTCTGTCACCTCCCAACCTAGTCACCTTGGAGAGGAAACAAAGGGCCTTTCATAGTATGGAAATGAAAATCAATCCCGAAACAGGGCACCGCTGACATTCTTACAACCCAAAGGACAGAGGCTTTTAATCCTGAGAAATTACCTCCCGAGCTGTGTAAACTCCGTGGCACAGTCCAGGAAGAATTCACTGATTCCCCCTCATGTAGAAGCCAGTGCTTGGTTGGTATGTTAGGCACTGGAAATACGCAGTTCCATAAAGATGGCTTCAGAAGTAATGGCAAGCCCTTGGCTCATTTTTATCAAGCTATTCCTCTACTTGGAGAATACATATTCTGTGTTAATTTTTTATAAAGGCGTCTGATGAAAAATTTAAACAAACTCTTTTAGAGCAGGTCTTCTGTCAGATGTCATGTGAGGTCTGCATTTAGTAGGACAGTTATGTAAGGTCCTGTGTGCCATCTATCTCATAAGCAGGTCCTTACCATGACTTCCTGGCTCTGTGAGAACTTCCTGTTGGTGATTTTTTTTTTTCTGGCAGAGTTAACTTAAGAGTGATAGGAAATATTTAGTGATGTTACTCTTTTGAATCACTGAGAAAAGAGATAGAATGGGTGCCCTTGTGGGGGTGTGGCAAAAGAAAAGCTTCACATGGGAGTATAATTAAATTTAGCTAATGAGAGATGTAAACACTAACATTACATACAGAGGACTTTGGGGTATACTATCACATTAGAGTCTTATAACCCTGTACATAGGATCTTCAGACTCTCATAGAAGTTACACTTCTAGCTCAAGGTCAGTTAGCTGCTATGCTGCTGAATTCTGGGTGGTTTCTTCCCTCTCCTCCTCCTCCCGCGTTTAACATGTCAACTATGGAAAGTCAGGCGTGACCCTGCAGAACCTCCGGCCAGGAAAGGCTATTCCTGTCAGTGTGGCATCCCAGACTCCGGGAGAGAGGCTGGCTGCATTTCTTTCTGGGCAGGGTCATTTGCATCAAGGTAAGAAAAGAGAGAAACTGGCTGGTCTCCAACAGGATTTCTAAGCACTGGGATTTAATACTTTGTCCAAAACTCAAGTGTACCTTGCCCTTGGCAGGAGAGGGACATGAGGAAGTCTGGCATAATCACGAAGATTAAATATATGTGAAGTGGTCTCAGCAGCTCTCTGTGTCGCAGTCTATTTTTGTAATTTTATTTATTTATTTATTTATTTATTTATTTATTTATTTATATTTGGGGTGTGTGTGTGTGTGTGTGTGTGTGTGTGTGTGTGTGTTTTACCTACATGTATGTCTGCATACCACTTGTGTGCCTGGTGCCAATAGAAGTCAGACACCCTCGATCTAGAGTTAAAGCTGCCTGTGAGCTGCCATGGGGGCACTAAGAATCAAACCCAGGTCCTCTGCAAGAGCAGCCAGTACTCTTCACCACCAAGCCATTTCTCCAGTCTCCAGGTGGCTGTTTCTTACTAGTATTGATGATTGTTACTGCTGTCACTATCTCTGATGTGTTGGAGGTGTAGCATGGTTGTGAGGGTCATTTTGGGGCTAGGTTCCTCGATTCTGCATGAACATCACTTCCACTGCCCACTGACTATAGGACCTGTGAGTTCGATTCCCATGTGGTACTTCATCTGCAAGATATAAACATCAGTAATTCTTCTTTCCCAGTGATAGGCTAGTTTTCTGAAATGGTCAGCTATAAAGGACTTTGGAAGTTATCTGCTGTCCCATTAAAGAGCATTGTTCAAGTTCAATCTTGGCTGAATATGTCATAGCCAAATTGACGAATATCTTTTCTTTACTAACCCTGAGAGGTTATACTTAATTTATTTAGTGGTGTTTGGGGATTGAGGTTTGGTTGAGTTTGGGTTTTGGTTTGGTTTGGCACAGAGTCTTGATGGAATAGCATAGGCTGGCCTTGGACTTGCAATTCTGCCTCAGCCTGTCAGTGGTGGGTTGACAGTAATGACTTAACAAACCTATTCAGAAGATATTTTAAAATATTGGTCAACTACATAAGAAATGATTTAAACAAGTGGTGTAGCATGAATCTTAACAGGTCTTATTAATAAAATCAAACCTGAGCCAGGTGTTAGGGTAAATGCTGGAAGGTCAGAGAAATAGAACAAGCCACAGCTATCTCACCTTGCCGGATCCTCAGCTGGTCTTGCTTCTTCAGACTGGAAGCCTCTGAGTCCTAATCCAGAATGGGTCTCAGCTGAACTGCTGCTGCTAGAGGCCTGAATGCTTCTCCAGGCCAAATGCCTCTCCTGGGCAAATGCCTCTCCTGGGCAAATGCCTCTCCTGGGCAAATGCCTCTCCTGGGCAAATGCCTCTCCAGGGCAAATGCCTCTAGTTTCTGGTCCTCACGCCTTATATACCTTTTTGCTTTCTACTGCCACTCCCTGGGATTGAAGGCTTGCTTTCTGAGATTAAAGGCGTGGGTCACCATGCTTGGGTGTATCCTTGAACACATGAATTTCTGCCTCCGAAATGCCAGGATTACAGGCGTATGCTACCACTGCCTAACCTCTATGTTTAATATTGTGACTGTCCTGTTCTCTGACCCCAGATAAGTTTATTAAGGTACACAATATTTTGGGGAACACAATACCACCACAAAGTGGCATATTTTTGTAACCTTATTCAATACTTTAAAAGCTGGGTGTTCTCTTTCAAGTATAACACACCTGCCTTTTGCTACTCTGGAGGAACATTCTGCAACAAATATTTCAAAGTTATTCTGTGGAAATAGTGATGTGCGTATTATCAAATTTTGACTAGTACAATTTAGAATTTGAGAGTGGCCTTCGAAATCTGTGGAGCCATGTCTCTCTTCAGGAGGTCGTATCTTATACCACTTAGTCACTTGGGCACATTTTAAGTATGTCAATACTTCAGTGTCTAGAAGCAGCTGGGTCCTTTTGAGGAATGTCTGGCCACATGAGAAATGGTCCATTTTCTTCCATCTTCCTTCCAGTTCTTCAGCAAATGTTTTAGCTTCTGCTCTGTCAGCATCATGCTGCTCCGTAGGCAACCATGATGTTGGGAGACAATGGTCAGTCAGTCCATACTTTCTTCCATTGGATTTTAAAGGCCTGTTTCTTGGGCCTTGAATGAAATACATAATCTCAATTTCACATTTGCATGTGTGGTGATTTTTGTGAGCCCTCAGAGTAGCAGTAACTGCACTGTGCTGTCTTTTCCAAAACATGTGGTGATTCCCATGGATTGGTTACTTCGTGTTGTCCATGTTAATGTTGATGAAGGTCTCCATCTCTCGTTACTGTGGGAAGTAGTTTGCATGGCAACTGTGTGGATTTTTAGCATCCTTGTTCTATTTTTTTATCTTTATTAATTTTTATTTCTACATGCGTGTGGCTGCTTGTCTGTATGTGAACCACATGTGTGCAGTGACTTCAGAGGCCAATAGAGGGCATCAGATCCCCCCAGAACTGGAGTTATAAGCCATTGTGAGCCACCAAGTGGGAAGCTGGGAATTAAACCCCCGGTATTCCCAAAGAGCAGAGACTTTTTAACCACAGAGCCATCCCTCCAGCCCCTTGTTTATTTTCCCAGGAAGTCATATATGTTTGTTCTCACTGGTTCTTCATTGCCTTTATCCAAAGGTGAGGAGGCCTCCCAGAAGCTAATAGCCATTCTGCTGTGTTTCTATGCCACTGACCAGAACTGTATCTGATAACTCATCCCCACTACAAGAGAAACTGGAAAAAACTTAGTAATAATTCATCCTTTTGTGCAAATAGTTTCCTATTGGGTATCGGGAATATCCAGTCATAATTAGAGGTTAAGTCCAAGATGCTCCTTTCATCCTGCCTATATCAAATGACCAGTTTGATATCCCTTCCGTGAAACCTTCTGAGAAGCTCACATGGAGCTCTCCATCGTGACCATAATGATCATGGAGTCACAGTCAACTAGACGCGTGCCTCTGTCCCCAGGGGACGTAGGTCAGTAGGGCTTGCTGAAAGGATGAATGGACATGTGGCTGTGCCTCTTGTCAAGACTGCCAGAAGCCAGCTGCTGGAGGGAAGTGGAGAGTGCTGAATGAGGCAGTCTCCTGTCCACCTGGCACCCTGCTCCCATCCATGGGCATTCCCCTGATGAAATGTGAAACCACAACCCTGACCACTTGGATTCGTTAAAGCACAGTGGGGAGCTTTGTGCCAAAGCCCTGCTGTCTCCCGTGTGCTAGGAAGACGTGGGTTTGGGGTGCTCAGCTTTCTATCTTCTTAAGATTGGTATGTGTACTTTTAAACAGTCACAACCATTTGGTCATCATTGCTACGGCTCTCAGCTCAGTATAATAATATGTATAATTCTTTCCTTCCTTCCTTCCTTCCTTCCTTCCTTCCTTCCTTCCTTCCTTCCTTCCTTCCTTCCTTCCTTTCTTTCTTTCTTTCTTTCTTTCTTTCTTTCTTTCTTTCTTTTCCTTTTATTTTATTTTATTTTGAGGCAGGGTTTCTCTATGTAGCCCTGACTGTCCTGGAAAGCACTCTGTACAGCAGGCTGGCCTCAAAATCAGAGATCCACCTGCCTCTGTCTCCCAAGTGCTGGGATTAAAGGTGTGCACCACCACCCATCTTAATATATGCAATTCTTAGAGCGAGCAAAGCATTCCTTCAGAGGCGTTTTTCTTGGTTGCACATGACTGAAAACTCAATTTAAAACACAGCTTATACTTCTGGGGCTTTCGCCTAAGAAGACGTTTAAATGAGTATGAGAAGAGGTGTATGGGAAGCTTTAAGAGCCATGTTTTATTTAAGAAAAATTCTACTCTTCCCTAGGAGTTGGGTTGAGTAAGGGAACAGGACACTATGGAAGCACAAAAAATGATCACACCAGACATCATGTTGGCACAGAAATGTCACTGGGGTGTCAGGGGGGACCCTGCATGGGTCCTCTATGCTACCTTCCGGTTGGCAAAGATGGAATGATGCATGTGCACAGAAATGCTTACCAAAATAGTAGAGCGTGGCTATCACAGGATTCTTTTCTTTCCTCGTTTCCTGATGTCGTTTGATGTTTTGACCCATGTGTGTATATTCGCTTTATATTCAGAAGAAAAACCGTTGTACAAATGTATGCTTTGGGCTCATGGAAGAATAGAATGGGGAATCCCGTGTGAAACCTCAGCTACTAGAACCTGAGTGACCTGCCTTGTCCTCCTTACATTGTGTTCAAGGGAGTGAGAAATCAGAAGGATAGACGACCGTGGGGAACGGACTGTAACTGACGATCTTCAGACTTGCACTCCAGTGTGTCTCTCACTGTTCCCCGAAACCTTAGCCCACCACAGTGATTGACAGTCAAGAGTGTGAACCCCTGGCACCCCTCTCCCTACTGAGTAAAGGGGGATGTGTGGTCACCAGGCTGACAGATGTGTTGAGGAAATGCTTTCAACCTCAAAGGCTAAGCAAAAGGTATTTTCTGCAAAGTCTTGAGTGTAACTAAAAATTGAAATCACAAGTCTATTCCCTGAACAGTCTAGTGAACAAAGCATTTAGCTCAGAAATCTGGAAGAATTGATTTTTTTTTTTAAGAGTTCAAGGCCAGTCTGGTCTATAGAACGTGTTCCAGGACAGTCAAAGCTACACAGAGAAACCCTGTCTCAAAAAAAAGAAAAAGAAAAAAGAAAGAAAAAAAAGGAAAAAAGAAAAAAAAGAAAAAGAAAAAGAAAGGAAGGAAGGAAGAAAAGAAGAAAAAAAATTCCTCATTGAACTTCTGATTTCAAAGAATGAGTATGACAGACACAGGTATGGGTATACCCTGGAGAGACAGTCATGACATGGGGTTTTGCTCTGTTTTCCTGTGGGTAACATGATTGTGAGTAGTGCAATTCCAATGGACACAAGTGCAAAATATATCAGAAAACGTAAGGTCAGACCCCAGTTCTACCAAATACTGCCTAGCTTCCTGTATAGGTAAAGAGGGCCCCACAAGGAAGATTGTAAAATGAAGATGCCTTTGAATGAACCAAATAACAAATAGTAATGAGTGGTGGTCTGGTGCCTTTTAAAGAGGGATGAATGCTAAATGTTTTGGAAAGAGCAACATTTTGTCTGGAAAGTGCATGTGACAATGGATGACCCAAAGGTCAGCAGAGACTCTGGTCTGTATCATCCTTCTGACCATCTCTGTTGGCAGTGTATGCCTCTCGCTTCTCCTTCATGGGCTTCCACATTAGAGTCCAAGCAAGTTTCCCTCTTCTTAATTTTTAGTTGTTTTTTTTTTTTTTCTGTCAATATTGCTGGGCATTGGGTTATGGAATCTTTAAAGGCTGGGCTATGTCCAGGTCCTGTCTCAACGTCCACTTTAAGTTATTCTGAAAAGCACCTTGAAATGCTGGTTTCTGTGTCTTCCATGTCCCTGCGGGGAGAAGTAGGAGAAGACAAAGGGAAGAAAGAGGAGGAGGAAAGGGACCCACACTGTCCTCATTTTGATGCTTCCGTCTGAAATGTAGGACTTTCTTTGAGGTTTCCAGACAGCAAGGAGGTGCTGAGTCTAGTCACATTCAGAAAGGAGCCAAGAGGCAGGGGTCTGGAGTGGTTTGGAGCATCCCTGTCATCCGTGCTCAGAGGAATGTTGCACGTGCACCTTGGTGGCGAGAGCTTTAATGTGTTCAGAAATGTTGAGGATGGAGTCTTCAGTGTTTTAGCCGCTTGTCTTTTCCTCACTGTGGTCTTGACTTCAGGTCCCTCCCAGAGACTGAAAAAAATAAAGGGGCTGTGGAAAGGGCCCTGTGGCAGTCCCAGGCTCCGTCCTACCCTGTATCCTTCCTGAAAACCAGGCAAGGGTTAATCCACCTGGCGGCTCATCAGTCAAGTTCCAGGAGATCCGACACCCTCTTCTGGTGTCTGTGGACCTCTGCACTCATGGGCACATAACTCCCCCATACATAATTTAAAATAAATATTTTTTAAAATTAAAAATAGCTGTCTATTTGTGCTGGTGGGGTTAGAAGTGAGGGCCTCCATGTCAGGCAAATGGTCTACCACTGACTGAGTTGTGGGGAGAACCCAGTGATGTCGACTTCTTGTCAAGATTTTTCTTTAACTGAACTTCTTGTATAGAGCATTTGGTTTTTACTTCCATAATTCCTTGAAAATCATGTTCCTTTAAGAATTATGAGTATTACATGTGATAAAAGAAATCCCATCATTTTATTTTTCATTTTAAAAAACTCTTATGTGGTAGCCACAGCTGGAGCCTGTGTCCTCTGAACTGGGACTCTTGCTGTGGGTTTTTACAAGACGGTTGGTCAGTGAGTTCCTAACAAGGAGGTTTGGTGAGCATGGTCTCTTTCCAGAGGTCAGAAGTCAAGTAGCTGTAGGGCTTGGAGATGGCATCAAAGGTAGCCTTGGCAAAGTTGCCCAGGGTGGTAGTGCAGCCCCTGGCTGATGTGTAGCAGTCATCAGTACTGGCCATCAGCACCAGCATCTTGGGTACAGGAGCAGAGACAATGTCAATACCTCTGGTGGGCAGAGATGAGATTCACTATCACAGCGTCATAGCAACCTGTCACCTTTCATGGAACAGTGTGGGGCTTTTCTCCCAGTATCTTTTTCTCCCAGTATCTTCTCTACACAGGGATGATGGGAAGCTTGGTCAAGATGATGGCCTGCAGGACAGCAGTGGCTACCTCCTTAGGGCACTTAACACCAAGATCAACATGACCATTGTAGTTCCCAGTAGTGACAAAAGCCTTGAACTTGATCTGTTGGTCAGCCTTAGTCTGCTTGTACACTGGCAAGGTCTTTAGAACCTCATCCTTTAGGGATGATCCTAGGAAAATGTCAACAGTCTAGAATGATTTTATTGGACAGAGAGAACAGGTAGATCTCCTCCAGGGACTTGATGTTCATGTTGTTGGCTAGGTGGCCCAGCTTGGTGATGGGGATCCACTCCCTGTTTTCAGCTTTACCTCCACAAGCCCTGAAGCCTCCACTAGCTCCATGGCCTTGACCATGACTCCATCCCCTTGCACTGCTGCCGAATTCTCTGCACATGAAGCCAAAAGAGCGATTCTTCTAGAATCAGTCATGAAGAATTTCAGATTCAGGCCTCTTTCCTTAATAGAGATATTGAACGTGGAATTCTTTTTTTCAGAAAACACAAAGCCATCAGCATACTAGGTTATAACTCAAAAGGAAGAATGTTTTTTAATGTAAGATCCATAAACTAAGATTATTCATGGCCACAAATTCCTACTTTTTTTTTATACTACCATATTTTCAAGGCGATGCTGAGGGGCCTCTTTTTTAGCTAGGATAAGAGCAAGAAATTAACATGAGACACTCTGCTTGTATTCCAGGCCTCTTCTTTAAGCAGTGTCTAGGCAAGAGCCAAGAAAACTAGGGCAAGGGCTATTTTTAAGGCATATTTTAAGTTCTTTATTTGGGGGATTTGCAAGCAAAATGGTGCGAAGATTTTCCTGCCACGGTTGTTAATTCTACTTGATTTGGAAAGTGGTGCGAAAAAATAATATTGATTCTAGTTATTTCCTTTTAAGAACTTATCAAATCGTATCAAATAAATCCAATCCCACACAGATTTGTGTTTGAAGGTAATACCATTGGAGTTTCACGGTGATTAAAAAAAAAAAAAAAATTTGCTACCTAGAAGAGCGAGGGAGAATAAAAAGATCTATCGTGTGTCTTTTCGAGACAGCTATGATTCCAGTGAGTTATCCACGGGGCCTGAAGCCCTCAGCCCTCCAGCGTTCTCAATTCTTCTCTCTCATTTCTTGCAACAAGTACATCCTCTGTCTTGGGGGAAGTGAGAAGAGCTCCAACCCCGACCCTGTATTTTAGTAGTCATGGAACAATTAACAATTCACAGAGCATGCTGGGGACACGTCTAACTGACTGTATCATAGGAGGTGGATGGGGCCGTAAAAGCGGCTGTTCCAGACCTTGATACATGGTGACCGTGCTCTGTGGAGACAACCCTGCCTCCATGACATCATGGGCTGCACGTGGCCATGGAGATACAGAAGCCAAGCACAGCTCTTTGGTGCCGGTCACCGGCAGAACGCAGGGTGGTTACTATCCACATAGCTCTCCTGGTGTTATGGCTGATACCTACCTACAGGCGACAATGACTAGGCCTGCTTTACTTACCCATGTAGGGAGAATGGCTTCAGTGCTAGGGCAGAGGTTCATGGGTTGGGACCCCCGGTTTCTGAAGTTAACTTCCTCCTGAATCTCTGTCCCCCTGACCTTTATGTTCAGTGGTTGCTGACTGCTCCTTACCACCACCACCCCATCTTCTGAGAGGTATGATTCTGGTCTCACTCTGCCAGACTGGTGCAACGGGCCACAGATCTTCATCCCACACAGACTCTCAGACAAGCCAGCGGCCTCCATGTGTATCAGTCACTTAACAAAACGGGGGATGAAGGGATGATGCTCTGTCACGAGGTCTTGTGGATACTAAGTAATATGAGAATCCAAAGGAAGACTATGATATGGGCAAGGAACTTTACTTAGAGCTTCTTAAAGCAAATATTCTAAGAGATACAGAACCACGGACTTAAGATCCGAGACGGGAAGTTACCACGTTTAACTCATTTGTTCATATTCTTTTTCTCTTCCCCCCTCCCCCCATCTTTCCTTCTTTCTCTACTGAGAGAGCCCAGTAGGATTACTCTAACAAAAGCATGGTTTAACTTGCCCTCCATGTATGCACAAAACAGCACAGTCCTGACCACACAGTGGGGTCTTAGAGATCTCACTAGACTCAGAAAAGTACATGGTTCATTGGCTTATGCCTCCTGCTTGTCAATCGGTCCCACGTGCTCTTCTTTTGGAGCTGTGATGAGGAGAGGAAGAAGGCACACTCTGAGAGTGGAGTCACATCATCAGTGTGCCGCTCACTAATGACCTCGGAGTCCTGTACTTACTGAGAACTTGGCCTAGGCTTTCACCCACATGTGAAATCTTCCCTACCCAGTCCAGGGGTGCCGCTCGGCACATCGTCTCTGTCTTTTGCCTTTGACCTTTCCTCTTTCCTTCCTTTCCTCCCTCTCCCTTCCCATTTTTGCTCTCTCCATTCCTGTTCCTTCCTCTCTGCTCCTTTATTCCTTCCAAAACCAAAGCTTTAGGTGGAACTTTATTATGAGAAATAAGTCTTTTTCAGGCTACTTTTTAAACATGCTACTAATTTTAATTCACAATTCAAATGAGCAGGAGGCAGGGAAATGCCCCTATGTACCTATATTTTACCTTTAAATGGTACACTTTGCATTTTAGATGCATTTTTGGAAGATCTTTAATGTGTTGTTAATTGGGTTTTTGCTTTCCTAACCCTTATCAGAAACTTTTAAAAGGCCAGAAACATACCTTTCCACACATCCACCCACACTCCAGGACCATCCTGTGAGACCCTGGGTACCCTAACAGCTTGTCCTCTGCCCTCTGTGGCTGCTCAGTCCCCTTTAAATTCCCTGGGTCTCATCCATCTTCTCTTAGGACTTTAGTGGTCAGTAGCCACCCCCCACCCCTCCCCCCACCCCGATCTCAGCATACAGTTTCTTCCTGGAGCCCGAGGCATTGAGGGGTCACCCAGAACTGAGCTGAGCACTTTGTCCTGGCCTGTAGTGTTACGTGCCTTGGTAAGGGAACCTGGACTCGAATATGCAAACAAAGTGCCCTTTTATTTTTGCACCTCACGGAGGGACCTTCCCACACACTTCTGCCCCTGCATGGAGCGCTGTATGACTGCACCAGGGTGAAGAATTCTATATTGGGCAATCCTATGTCAAAACGAGTCCCATGAACACAGCAGATGTACATTCTGGGTGGCTGCCACCAGTGTGCATCTGGGGAGTTAGTTACTGGTTATTGGCAGATTTGATGAAGGGGAATGGTGAGGACGGGGCAGCCAAGGGCTCCTCTTCTGTTTCTCTTTCTGATGATTGTCCCGGGGCAGAACCTTCTCAGTGTGAACTCTTCCATGGATCTCTCAGATTGAAATGTTTGTGGTCCTGCTTTTCCTCTGAGCCAGGAGATGTGGACTCTGCCTTGGCCATTAAATAAATTCAAATGGCTCATAGGAACATGGTTGAGGTCAGGCTTCTGTGCCCTCTGTGTGGCATTGTCTGGTTTTATACAAGTGACTTTGGGGATTTTTCTCTCTGAAACTCAGAAAGCAGCTTAAGGAATTGGAGCTAAATTATTCTTCCTGGAACCCAGCCAGGTCAGTAGCCCTGGTAAGCAAGGAAGGGCACAGGGAACCCAAATGGGGGTTGGGGTGCCATATCATCATCATCCTTATGCTTGTCCAGATGGTGAACAAAGGGCTACTTAGACCTCAGGAAACTGCAGAAGTCCATGTCTCCTGTCTGCCATGGCCACTGGAGACCATGCTTGTACCTTACCTGGATAGCTCACACTGACATT
>CABHPQ010128117.1:0-22839 GCA_902168405.1 Peromyscus aztecus | reverse complement strand
CAGTGAGCTGACAAAATCTGGCCATTTTCTAAATCGATTACAAGAGACCATGTTTCAGTATACCCTCCTTGACCCAGCCTCCCCAGTGGGAGCCATGGTCCTGGCCACCCATTTCATTTCTCAGTCAGTGCCAGATATTAGAAAGAAATTAAAAAGGGCTGAGGACAGGAATTGGTGAAAATGGCTTCTAAGGCATTTAACACCAGAGAAGAGGCAGCTGAGTCTTCCTGACAGGCTTGGCTACAGCAGAAGGCTTGGCTCCAAGCCCACACGTTGGCAGCTGCCCTGAGACTATCAGTGCCCCCACAAAGAAGATAAGGGAAGTTGACCACAAGGCTCCATCCCACCAGAGCTCAGCCCAAGTCAACTCTGCCAGGAGCCTGCTTCAAATGCAGCCACTGGTCACAGTACTGCCCTGACCCTCAGCTGCCAAGGAGCCGTGCCCATCTGCTGACAGCCTGGACACTGGAAATCGGGGTGTCCCTTTGCAGGCTTGTCCTTTACGCCACACCATGGAGATCCAGCCTCACCAACACCGGCATCTGAGACTCATTCCGCCTTCAAATTCCTCAGCCTGGGGGACGACTGAAGCAACCTGGACTTGATGACTCCCACTGCCCTCTCTGAGCCTCGGCGATCCTGCAGGTAGTGGGTAAGTTCGTTAACTTTCTATTGGACATGAGAGCTACCTATTCTGTTTTAACCTCTCACTCAGGTCCCACATTTCCCTTGCCAATTTCTGTCACAGGAATGGATGAGACCCTCCTCCTTCCCACTTCAGACCCTGTCACTTCCCTGCATTCTTGTGCTGTGCCCATTTGCAGGACGGTTCTTCTCACACTCTCTTCTAGTCATACCTGCTTGCTCTGCACCTCTGCTTGGTTGTGATATTCTCATCCACTTTGGGGCCACACTCACCTTGGCCCCCATACCCTCTTCTGATTCCCACCTTCTCCCCTTAATAGTCTCACAGATTCCTACCCCAGACTGTCCTGTCCCTACCCTCCCTTATCCAGTAGATCGCCAAGTATACTTCCACTCCAGTAGTGGTTACTCACCACCAGCCAGTTCTAATTTGCCCTAAGGACCCCTCCTCCTTCCCTTCAAGACCCAGGTTTCCTATTTCTGAAACTGATCACCAAGGCCTTAAGCCTATTATCACCCACCTTTTAGCTCAAGGACTTTTAATTCCTCTCAACTTACCCACTCTTCCTGTGTGCAAGCCCTCCAGGGCTTTCCATTTAGTTCAAGACCTCTGCCTCATTAATGGGGCAGTTATTTCAACACACCCAGTGGCTAACAACCCATACAATCTCCTGTCTAACATTCCTCCTGATACCTCTCACTGTAAGACGAATTGCTAAATAATTTTATTAATAAAAAACCCAGAGCCAGATATTGGGGTGAAAACTGAGAGGTCAGAGAAATATAACAAGCCACAGCCAACCTCATCTTACCAACTCTTCAACCTCCAGAGAGAGCTACTTCCTGTTTACTCATGCCTATATACCTTTCTGTGCCCTGCCATCTTACTTTATCTCTCCACCCAACTACATCATTTCCTCTTTCCACCCAGCTCTATCACTTCCTGTTTGTCTGTACAGACCTCCAGATCTCTATGGATAACTAGTGCTGGGATTAAAGGCATGTGTCACCACATCTGGCTCTGTTCCCAGTGTGGCCTTGAACTCACAGAGATACAGATGGATCTTTGCCTCCCGAATACTAGGATTAAAGGCATGTGCTACAGTTGCCTGACCTCTATGCTTAATATAGTGCTTTTTCATCTGATCCCCAGATAAGCTTTATTGGGTGAACAAACAGAATATCACCACACTTCCCCTTTTTTGTCTAAAATAAAAAAGTTATAACTAATACAAGAAAAACTATTACAATAAGTACAATGTATTCAAGCAATAAATATATCAACAATGTCTAGTCAATTTGCATTTGACAAATTCAGAGAAAATATTCCATTATCTATCCTATCTTTGTGAATCCAAAGAATTGTATCTAATTTACCTTCTATCCTAATTTGCATTACCAAAACTATCTTTTGATGTCTTTCAAATTTACATACTTTACACCTCTTTAGTGAGTTCCTTTTCTGAAATTATTAACAAGGAAAACTATAACTATCTAATCTTCAACTCCCTTGGAGACCAGAGAAGGAAATAATATTACCTAGTTAAACAGGAAGTGCAAACAAGCAACTTTCAAAAAAAAATGTGAGGAATGAGAGAAACAGCTAGCTGCCTGGACAGTCACCCGAGGTTTCTTTGCAACGTTGGGGCATCCATCTTCAGACTACAGGCCTAGCATATTGGACAGACTCATCTGTAAAGCAAAATTTTCTAAAGAGCCTTCCTACCTTGTCTTGGCAGGGATCAGCAGTTCTTTCTTTTGTGTCCTGCTTGTCCATTTTGGACAGCATACTGTCAGCAATTGAAGCAAGGGCACTTTTGTGTCCAGTGGCTAATTTTTGCTGCAATGAAAGTAAACTCCATATGGAGTTTCTTCATTGCCCATCATCTTCTCTGAAGTAGATCAGTACTGACAGGAGCAGACATGTCTCATTGTTATAAAAAAGAAAAAGAAAAAAAATCTGTTATTAAAACATCTTAAATGCCATAATCTGTAGATCTCTGAAGTGTTGAAGATGACCTGCATATCTGAAATATATCTCTGCTTGACCTTGAAAACATACCTAATATGACTACAAGTTCAATTGTAATGACTAACTACTAACCTGCATTTCTATATTATTCTAAATAGTTGGTAATAACTTTCAAGGACTAGAAAATTGCATTATATTGTTAAATGAACTGTATATCTACAATACCTTGAACAAGATTAGAAATATATATACAGTATTTTCTAACAAAATTAATCTCAAATTTGTATCAATATACATAATTTATATACAATATATAAAAATCCAATCCAATGTAAAATATTTAAAATTAGTAGTTGCCTTTTAAAAGTAGATTCAATAATCTGCTTTTTTATCTTATCATATCTATATCTTCCCCTTTTTTCTTCTCAGAGTAGATTCAATAATCCACCCTTTTATCCTATGATATCTATATCTCTTTTTTTTTCAGAGTAGATTCAATAATCTACCTTTTATCTATATCCCCCCCTTTTTTTTTTCAACAAGAACTTTAAATCTAATCTCCTTTGTTTAGCCTTTTTTACTGACCATTAACAATAACAACTTTAACCAACCATCCTAAACAATGACAATTATTCAAAACCCACTGAAAGACCAAAAACCACCCACCCCACCTCTTGGGAATATGGGCGACATGTTCTTAAAATTACTTCCTGCTGTCTGGGGGCAAAGGCATTTTTAAGGGATCCTGAAAAGAAAAATTTTGGAGTTAATTGTCAAGTTCTGGGAAAGTTAGTTGTATCATTTGTTGTTCAGTCTCTGCATAATTCAAAAATGGAGGGCTTGTCTCAAGTCCTTGCTCAAATAGTCTGTGAGGCTGGATCATCTCAGCTAGCCATCTCAAAATTGTCCTGAGCAGTTTGTAGTCCAAACCTGATCTTTGGGTGGTATTTGTCAGCTTAGTGGCATTATCATTGTGCTGATGGAATCATCATTATGGAGCCCCATCATCTTTTTGGAGACTTCAAATCTGCTGTTAGGCATGGTTATGATTCCCTGCAGAACTGAACACAAAAACATTTACAGGGAGCTGGATGAAGCCTTTTTTCTAGAATTAGTTAGTACTCTACATGGCCATTAATATCATGACAAAGGTTTAATATAGATATAGATATAAAATTCATACCTTAAGAAAAGCTTTAAAAAATCAAAATAGAACCAAAGAATTATGAGATTAGTGGCAATTGAATAGTCCCTTAATTTTGGTTTTTCTTCTGTCCCATATCAGGTGGCTCTTCTGACATGATACAGAGATTTTACCTTTTCTTTTAAAAAGCATGCTTGGGTTTAGAGAAGGAGAGAGCCATGCTCCAACTTCAAAGCCAGCTTTAATTTTTAATTGAACTGGGACTACATAAAGACCATTTGTGTTATGTGTCTATAGAGAACAGCAGAAACAAACATTTAAAAACACTTATGAAATTTTATATGGGATAAATCAATAGACCAATTTACTCTTTTTCTTTTGAGACATTTTTTCTGGATGATTTGTCCTTTTTCTACAGATGTCTCATTTGTCCAGTGTTCTTCAGATTCCTTAGCCTTCTATTGGTGAAATTATCCACGTAGTTAAAAGGGAGGTTTATTAGTGGCATAACTTACAAATGAAGGGATAGGTAGGTTGCAGGGCCTGGGGAAGGTGTAGCATAGTCCAGCGGTGTTCTCTGGAGAACTCTGCTTGGTCTACCTCTAGCGTCCAGGGTCCAGGAACCAAGAGAAGGTGACGCACCCCAGATCTTGGGTCTTCAGGGCCCTCTCTTGGCCCTGCCTTGTAGGTGTGACAGTTACCGAAGTCTCAATGGGGATTGGAACTTCCAGATGAAAGCTGGAATGGCTATCCACTACAGCCTTCATTCTCCTGAAAGACAAAAGCAAAACCATTCCCCAACCCTAACTTTGGGGAGGTTCCCTTTTGGCAAGTTATATCTGATTAAATGAAAAGCATTTTGTTAGTGGTATAAGTTAGTTTAAATTGAATGGTCATGCTGGTTGATGAATTATCACCTCCTCTAAGAGGTCTCTCTTGTTCAAATTGAACCTTTATCAATTTTGATGGTATCCATGACTTTTCTTCTCCAGTAGAAACAAAAGCAAAACCTCGTCCCCAACGTAACACATATCCTGGTTTCCATTCTGAGGTCAGCACATCTTTAAGGTATATAGGCTGATTTAATTCTGTAGTATTGTTTTGTTTTGTTCTGTTTTTTTTTTCTGTTATCCAATGTCTCTCCACAGCTCTTGTTCCTTTCTCATTAGCACTGAGAAAATTCAAAGTTAATAGAGCATTATGTAATCTATTTCTGGGGGGTTTTGTTACCCCCTTACTGTTTATTTATCATATCCTTTAGAGTTTGATTTGATCTTTCTATGAATGCTTGGCCTGTAGGATTGTGTGGTATACCTGTAATATGCTTTATATTATAATAAGCAAAAAACTGTTTCATTTTAACAGAGACATATGCTGGAGCATTGTCAATTATAATTTGTACAGGTATACCCATGATGACCATAACTGCTAGCAAATGCATGATTACAGAATCAGACTTTTCAGAACTCAGAGCAGTTGCCCATTGAAATCTTCAATAAGTATCAATGGTGTGGTATACATATTTCAGTTTTCCAAATTCTGCAAAATGAAACACATCCATCTGCCAGATTTTATTCCTCTGAGTACCCTTTGGGTTACATCGTGCTGGTAGTGGAGTTTGATTGTAAAAAGAACAAGTAGGACATTTCCTTATAACTTCCTTGGCTTGCTGCCAGGTTATAGAAAAATTATTTCTTAAACCCTTACTGTGAATTGCTAAATGGTTTTATTAATAAAAAAAAAAACCCAGAGCCAGATATTGGGGTGAAAACTGAGAGATCAGAGAAATATAACAAGCCACAGCCAACCTCATCTTACCAACTCTTCAACCTCCAGAGAGAGCTACTTCCTGTTTACTCATGCCTATATACCTTTCTGTGCCCTGCCATCTTACTTTATCTCTCCACCCAACTACATCATTTCCTCTTTCCACCCAGCTCTATCACTTCCTGTTTGTCTGTACAGACCTCCAGATCTCTATGGATAACTAGTGCTGAGATTAAAGGCATGTGTCACCACATCTGGCTCTGTTCCCAGTGTGGCCTTGAACTCACAGAGATCCAGATGGATCTTTGCCTCCTGAATGCTAGGATTAAAGGTGTGTGCTACAGCTGCCTGACCTCTATGTTTAATATAGTGGCTGGCTTTTTCATTTGATCCCCAGATAAGCTTTATTGGGGTGCACAAATAAAATATTACCACATCCTACTTTGCTGTCCTGGACTGGAAAGATGCCTTCTTTACTGTTCCTCTACACCCTGACTCCTGACTCATGCTTCCTCTTTGCCTTCACCTGGGAGGACCCTAACACCCAGTCCTCCAGACAGCTTATATAGACTGTTCTCCCACAGGGCTTTCAGGAGAGACCTCATATCTTTGAGCCTTAGCTCCGGATCTTTCCACCTTTGACCCTGGTCCTAGCACATTCATTCCATATGTAGATGATCTCCTTCTCTGCAATCCCACCCTGCCTCTGTCCCAACAGGCCACCTACGCTCCTGAACTACCTTGGTTCCCTGAGATATCATGTTTCCCCATCTATGCTCTCTCACTGTGGTGTGTCGGGTGTTCAACTCAGCCCAGGGCCTAAGACCCTCGCCTCTGACAGGGTCCAAGCCCTGTGGGATTTACAGCCCCTGACCACTGCAGATCAGAGTCTCTCATTTTTGGGCCTGATCTTCCATCACTGGATCCCTAACACTGCCATTATGGCCAAGCCCCAATACCAGGCAGCCAGAGAGAATCCCAAGGGGCCCCTCACCCACCGGGCCACTGTCCACCACCACTCCTCTTTACTGTGAGATGCCCTTCTAATGGTCCCTGCCCTTGCTCTTCCAGACTCCTCCTGACCTTATTTTCACCTTTATACAGATGAAAGATCAGGAGTGGCCACTGGAGTTCTGTTGGGCCTTTGAACCAGGCCATTGCATTTCTATCCAAACAACTATACCCCACTGCCTGCTGATGGCAACCATGCTTGAAAGCCCTAGCAGCAGCAGCTGAACTCATGCAGAAGGCTCTTGAGATCCCCCTGTTCTAGTCAATCATGGTATACTCCATTCACCACCTCTCAGACCTTCTGAGACATTCTTCTCTCCCTCCTTGGACCCTCACAACTCCAAGTCCTTCACTTACTGTTTCTAGAAAACTTTCAAATTACCTTAGCCTCCAGCCCTGCTCTAAACCCTATAACTCTCCTTCCTGTCTCTTCCTTCTCTGGTATTTCTTCTCACTCCTGCCCAGAAGCTATGGAAGCCTTACTCTCACCCTGGCTTGGTCTCCTAGAGCAACCTCTTACAAACCCCCAACTCACCCTGTTTTTTGATGGAAGTTCTCTTATAGACAGATCAGGAAATGGCTAGGTAGTATATGCAGTAGTCACTTCCACTAAAACAGTTGAAGCAACCTGCCTGCCAATGGAGACCTCTTCACAGAAGGCCAAATTAATCACCTTGACTAGAACACTCCAGATAGCCAAAGGTCAATGGGCTAACATCTATACTGATTCTAAATATGCCTTTTCAATAGCCCATACCCATTCTGTCCTTTGGAGGGAAAGGGGCTGCCTCACTACTGGGGGTATTCCCATAGTTAATGGACCCCTTATAGCCAAGCTCTTGGAGGCCCTCCAGCTCCCTGCAGAAGTAGCCATAATTCATTGCTGGGGACATCAGCCCTCCAAGGACCCAGTGGCCTTAGGCAATGCCAGAACTGACTCAGTAGCCCAGGGACTGTCCTCCAGCTCCTCTGGATCAACAGAACATATTTTGTTTTTGACACCTTCCTATCAGCCCTGTTATCAACCAGAAGAGAGGGATAAACTCCTGAAAAAGGGGCCATGCAGACAAAGGATGGATGATTAAACAACCGCCTCATCCTCCCTCAGGACCAGGCACTGGACATCCACTAGACCTTACACATAGGCTCCAAAGCCTTGTTCCATTTCTTAGGTCCCCTCTTTGACCCCACCCATCTTTGAGCTTGTATTTTACAGGTTCACTCCTCTTGCCAGATGTGTGCCAAGGCCAATCACAGGGGAGCCTCTAGATATATCAGCTTCTGTACCAGCTTCAAGGACACCAACCAGGCAAGGATTGGCAGGTTGATTTCACTCACATTCCCACCCATAAAAACTGCCATTGTCTGCCGGGCGGTGGTGGCGCACACCTTTAATCCCAGCACTCGGGAGGCAGAGGCAGAGGCAGGCGGATCTCTGTGAGTTCGAGGCCAGCCTGGTCTCCCAAGCGAGTTCCAGGAAAGGCGCAAAGCTACACAGAGAAACCCTGTCTCAAAAAACAAAAACAAACAAACAAAAAAAACAAAAACAAAAACCTGCCATTGTCTCTTAACTTTTATTGACACCTTTATAGGATGGATGGCCTTTACCATCTCCAAAGAAACAGCAGATGTGGTGGCTCAAGTACTCCTGGACCACATCATCCCTCGATTTGGCCTGTCACAGACCAAAAAATGGGCAATGGGGTAGCCTTCACTTCCAGGGTCATGGAGTTCATGTCAAAAGCTCTCAACATTTCCTGGAAGCTCCACATCCCCTACTATCCACAATCCCCAGGAAAGGAGAGGACCAATGGACTCATCAAACAACAGCTCACCAAATTCTCCATTTAACTCAAGTTATCTTGGTCCTTCCTGTTGCCCTTACCCACCTCCAGGCCACCCCACTCTTTCCTACAGGCCTAAGCCCTTTTGAGCTCCTGTATGGAAGGACCTTCCTCCTCAATCATCACCTCCCAGCCCAATCTCCTCCACTGGCTGGGTACCTTCCCTACCTCTTCCTTCTGAGGTCCCTTCTCTGTTCACATGCTGACAGCTATTTCCCTGTCCCCATACCAACAGACCCAACTGCCCCTGAGCCTGCCCCACTTTCCCAGGCATACCAAGTACTCCTCAAACAGGTAGCTCCCAAGTCTCTCAAGCCCCGATGGACACTGTGGTCCTCACCACCCCTTTGACTGACAAGCTCCTGGGACATCCATGCTGGTACCATCTCTTCAGTCTCAAGAGGGCACCTATTCAGGATACATGGCCTGTCCAGCAGTGGGACTCTCCACCCTCCAGTTTTCCAAGATGTCTCAATGAAGGGCCAATCTGATTACTCTTCCCATAGGCAGGTGTTAATAATCTATTTTTTTCTAGTCTCTTCTCCCTGTCTCCTCTCTGGGGGCCAAGAAATCATCTGGGAGCACTTTACTCATTAAACCTGGACTTTTAATTCATAATTCTGTCTGATTGGGTTTGATTTCTGCATCAGTGGAGAGGCTTGATATCGGGGTACAGAAACTTTTCACTTATGATGAGACACCTGTGTGTTCCATGTCAGGGGATCTTTTTCAAACAACTTAAGCTTGTTCCTTCTAACCACCAAAACTTCAGAGCATCATGTTTGTTAATGTCTCCCACGGTTCATGGGCCAAACACATCTGCACAATGGAGTCATTCTAGTCTAGAGGGTTTGAAACACTTAAAGTTTGCTTTTCTTGCTTGATTTTTTTAGCATTTTTTTAAAGCATTGAGCAGTCCCTTGAACTTGTAAATCAAGTGATAATATCATGGTCACACGATAATGTTAAACCCGTCCTTATGTTTTTTGGAGGACAAAAGTCCATGGAGTTAAGAACAAGTATGTGATTCTGCATCTAAAGGGCATTCAGTCTTTTGAACACACACTCATTTGTATTATATAAATATGTAGAATCGTGAAGGTATTATTAAGGGGATTTCAATAGGCAGTGCAGATCTGTGGATCATAGCTTGATATAAATTAACTGGTGGTATTTTTCCTTTGGGTCTTCGGTATCCACATGGAGCTTGTATATATTTAGTTATTGAAATAATTTTTATATTACTGCATTTTTCTATAGAGAAATTCTGACCATTGCTTTATTAAATTCCCATATACTCCTTTGAGAGAATCATACACATTATTTGTATTTTAGAAATAAGGAAGCCAGCACCCTAGAATGGTAAATGTGTCCTGATAACATATATGAACAGGAACAAGATCCTTTTCTGCCTTCTCCTACTCACCAGTCAATCTTTGAATCTCATCCAAGATTCTGAATTTAGTCCTCTGTATTTTCATCTGTTCCAGGAATAAACACTGCCAGAAGATAAAGCCCACTGATTCCTGGTGCTCTACACCCACCATCAACTTTCCCCATCACTAGTGACCACAGGCTCATCCTTTACCTGTCTCTAAGGTCATGTGGTGTCTGTTGTTACAACAGTGGATCTATCACATTTCACTCTAGGATAGCTCTTAATACATTATCAGTCACTTAAACTCCATCAGATTCTTGTTTGAGCAGCTGAGTTGTGCATCTCTAGAGAACAAAGTAGCAAGAAGCAGGCAGCAAAGGATTTTGTCATTTCTTAGCCATATTTTGGTACCTATTTGTGAGAAGAAATGCTGTTCAATGATGAGTATATGAACTTTCCCAGAGAAATAACTGACATCTGGGTAACTACAAGGTAGCTGAAAGTATTGAAGGAGGTAGCACATGTGAAGTGCTCAGCAAAGGGTCTTGATGAAGGAAAATGTTGGTAGTTATTATTGTCAGTGTAAAATTAGATGGAAGAGTGTGGAGGGAGCCAATGGCCATAGCTGTGGTTACTATTTATTACATTAGACATAAAGCTCATTGTTTAGTTTAGGAGGTGACTGCCATTTCTCCCATCCCACAGATAAAACAGTAGCAGGCTTGGGATGGAATAAATGTTTCGTCAATTTTATCAAACTTACCTGTTCATTCATCTACCAAGTACTTGCAAAGCCTCATTTCTAGGAGCTGAATTAGGCAAAAAGGAAAACAAGACAAACCTAGTGGGATTTACATCTAAATCCTGCCATCGTGGGATTTACAATCTAAAGAGAGGTAGAGATAGATGAAATGCAAAGGTTGTGATGTCCCAAAGCCATTTAAATGTCCATTTAAAGAGAAATCCACCCTTGCCAGACATCATAGTATGTACCTGCAATCAAGAATTTCTCCTTTGAGGCCAACCTGGCCTATAGAGTCAGACCGTATATCAAAAACCAAGAGCTGGGGATGGAACTCGATGGTAGAATGCTTGGCTAGCATGCACAAGGCCCTATGTTCTATCCTTAGCAGAATAAATGCCTGTCGTGTTCAGGTGGTAAGAGAAAGATCATTTACTGAACAGTGCATGGGGAAAGGGACAAGTGATAGAGTTTACAGTTCACAATCATGGAATTCAGTTCCCCACAGACATCTTTATTCTCTCTACCACCACAGCCCTTGACCTTTTCGTCCCACCCTGCTGGACCCTCTGCTTTTCTGATTAGGGGCAGGCTTCTAGTCAAAGAGCTTGCCTTCAGACTACTGCATGGTTCTTCCTTTTATGTAGAAAACTTAGCCTTATATCTCAGGAATTTAAAACTTTCTCTCATTAGCAATATACTTGCTTCTAGAAGATGACTAGGAGATTATAAATAAATTATCCTTCATTGATACCACATGTAAAAAAAAACAGTTCTATTGTAGTTTGAGTCTCTGTGTTTGAGGAATACAAAGAAAGGGCTTCTAACCTGACTTCTGGCAATAGGATAGGCATCTAAAGTATGATGTGTATCACAGTTGCCTCCTCAACATCCTTTATTCAACTGTTGATAACTATCCTAATTTGGTGGCAGAAGTGGAAGGGAGGGATATTCATTCCTTCTACATAAAACCCATATGTTATGGGAGAAATGATTCTATTGTCCTAGCTCAAGCCTAAGTGAGATAGTAAAGTCACTCATCCTCCCAGCCAGCATTACTAGATTAGGGTGAGCAAGGATATAAACAAATCCAATGAGACTGAAAAACATGCTGTGTGAATGGGGAAGGTGACAGGGTCAGGGCAGTGGTTGTTTTTTGTTTTGTTTTCAATTTCTTCTCTCAGATATTACATCCTGACTACAGTTTCCCCTCTCTCTTCTCTTCCCAATCCCTCTCCCCAACCTTACCTTTCCCCCAGATCTACTCCTTCTCTATTTCCCTTCAGAAAAGGTCAGGCCTCCCAAGGATATCAACCAAATTTGGCATATGGAGTTGCTATAAGACTAAGCACATGTTAAGGCTGGACAAGGCAACCCAGTAAGAGGAAAAGGGTCCTAAAGACAGGCAAAAGAGTCAGAGGCAGCCCCTGCTTCCACTGTTAGGAGTGCTACAAGAACATCAAGCTATACAACCATAACATATATCCAGAAGACCTAGGTCAGTCCCATGCAGGCTCCCAGATCGTCGGTTCAGTCTCTGTGAGCTCCTGTGAGCACTGATTAGTTGATTATGTGGATTTTCTTGTGGTATCCTAGGGCAGTGGTTCTCAACTTGCCTAACACTTTGACTCTTTAATATAGTTCCTCATGTTGTGGTGATCCCCAACCATAACATTATTTTGTTTCTACTTCATAACTGTAATTTTGCTACTATTATGAATTATAATGTAAATATCTGATATGCAGAATATCTGATATGAGACCCCTATGAAAGGGTCTTTGGACCCCCAAGGGGTCATGATTCACAGGTTGAGAACCACTTTCTTCTGATTAGCCATATGATCACCTTGAGGACTGCCCCACCACAGCAGAATGGTCATGATACCTAAAGGAAACAGGAGCCCTCTGGCCTAGTAGAGCAGCTGAATCAGTCTTAGTACATGGAGCCTTTTATACCGGAAAAACTGCAGCTTCAGTTGTCTGCTACTTGCAACCTGACCTAACAAATGCAGATGGTGAGATGCAATCTGTGACTGCTCTGGGCAGGCAAGTGCCAGGTCAACAGCTACAGAGCTTCATTTGAAAGATTCAATTTGATTTTCAAGATAACAGCTAAATACCAGGTAATTTTTACCTAACCTTAACTGTAGCTAGATAACACAATGAGGAAAATGATCTGACTAACCCCCTCAAAGTTTCCAAACTTAGAATGAGTAGGAACTATATAATGTGGCTTTTTAAAACAAACTTCAAATCTGTATTCAAACACTTAAGAAATCATTCAAGAGGGACCAGCCAGCTGCCCCTTCCCCCGCCCCCTCACCAAGAAAACAGCTCCCTGTGACACCAGTGAAAACCGGAGACATAAGCCCACCCTGTACTGATTGGGAACAGAAAACAGGTCATACCCTGCACTGATTAGGAATAGCTGCTCCCTGAGACAGAGCCCACTGGTGCCCACTGGACTAAGATCTGCTCCCTGAGACACAGAATCCATCAGTACAGATTGGACCAAGAGCCCAGATTAGACCAAGAGCCCCCATTAGACCAAGAGTATCAACTGCTGTGGGATGTTCTGTATGGCAAATGTGTTGCTAATAAAACACTGATTGGCCTGTGGCTAGGCAGGAAGTGTAGGCGGGACTAACAGAGAGAATAAAAAGAACAGGAAGGCAGAGGGAGGCCTGCCAGCCACCACCAGGACAAGCAGCTTGTAAAGATGCCGGTAAGCCATGAGCCATGTGGCAAGGTATAGATTTATAGAAATGGATTAATTTAAGCTATAAGGACAGTTAGCAAGAAGCCTGCCACGGCCATACAGTTTGTAAGCAATATAAGTCTCTGTGCTTACTTGGTTGGATCTGAGCGGCTGTGGGACTGGCAGGTGAAAGAGATTTATCCTGACCGTGGGCCAGGCAGGAAAACTCAAGCTACAATCAACTAGAACAAAAGAGGCTCCCTCAGACACAGACAGAACTTGCACAGAGTGGAGGAAGAGATGGGTAGATGCCAGTGCAAAAATACAGTCAACAACATAAACACCAATATGGCACCATCAGAACCTAGTGGTGCTACATCAGCAAGACCTGAACAACACAAAGCAGAGGACCAGAAGAAATAGACCTTAAAAATGACCTTAAGAAGATGATAAAGACCTTTAAAGAGGAAATGAAAACTACCCTTAAAGAATTTGAAAATACAAACAAAAAAATTGGAAGAAATCAATAAATCCCTTAAAGAAAGCCAAGAAAAAGCAATTAAACAGGTGAATGAAAAAGTGAAAGATTTGAAGACTGAAATAGAGGCAATAAAGAAGACACAAACTGACACCTACACTGTTGGTAGGAATGCAAACTTGTACAGCCACTTTTGGAAATCAGTATGACAGTTTCTCAGAAAATTGGGAATCAATCTTCCTCAAGACCCAGCTATACCAATCTTGGGCATATACCCAAGGAATGCTCAATCATACCACAAGGACAAATGCTCAACTATGTTCATAGCAGCATTATTTGTAGTAGCCAGAATCTGGAAACAACCTAGATGCCCCTCAACCAAAGAATGGATAAAGAAAATGTGATACATATACACAATACTCAGCAGAGAAAAGCAATGACATCATGATGTTTGCAGGCAAATGGATGAAACTAGAAAATATCATCCTGAGTGAAATAACCCAGACTCAGGACAAACATGGTATGTACTCACTCATAAGTGGATACTAGATATAAAACAAAGGATAACCAGACTGCAACCCACAGCTCCAGCTGTGGCTAGCTAGTAAGGAGGACCCTAGGAAGAACGCATGGATTGCCCAGTGATGGAGAAATGGGTGAGATCTACATGAGCAAACTGGGAGTGAGAGGAGTAATGGAGGGCAAGGGATGGGGGATGAGAACATAGGGGAACGGGAGGTTTGAGCTGGAACAGGAACAGAACAAGGAAAGAGATACCATGATAAATGAAGACACCATGGGAATAGGGAGAAACAGTGCTAGGGAGGTTCCCAGGAATCCACAAGGATGACCCCACCATAGACTACTGGCAATAGTCGAGAGGATGCCTGAGCTGGCCTACTCTGGTGACTGGATGGCTGAATACCCTAACTGTCATCATTGAACCGTCATCCAGTGACTGATGGAAGCAGATGCAGAGATCCATGGCTGGGTCCCAGGCAGAGCTCCAGGAGACCAATCGATGAGAAGAAGGATTCTATGAGCAAGGGATATCGAAACTATGACTGGAAAAAGTACAGAAACAACTAGCCAAACTACTGGAACTGCTGGAGCTCCCATGGTACTGGACTAGGCCTCTGGATAAGCGAGACAGTTGTTTAGCTTGAACTGTATAGGGGGCCCCCAGGCAGTGGGATCAGGACCTGTCCCTAGTGCATGAGCTGGCTTTTTGGAACCTAGTGCCTATGGTGAGACACTTTGCCCAGCCTTGGTGCAGGGAGGAGGGGCTTGGACCTGCCTCAACTGAATGTACCAGGCTCTGCTGACTCCCCATGGGAGACCTTACCTTGGAGGAGGTGGGAATTGGGGGTAGGTTGGGGAGGAAGACTGGGGAGGAGGGAGGACAGGGGAATCTGTGGTTGGTATGTAAAATGAATAGAAAATCTCTTAATTAAAAAAAAATCACCAAGTCCCTACAAAAAAAAAGAAAGGAAAAGAAAAAGAAAAGAAAAGGACAGCAAATTTCACAACCTTCAGGTGAAATGTTAAAACCTGTAAAAAATATAGTTATAATAAATGAGGAATTTTTAAACTAAAAAAGAAATTATTCAAATAAGTGGAGAAATAGTTCCACAATTAAGAGACTGAAAACATTAAAATGTCTATACTAACCAATGGAATTGAACTTAACTACATTTATGGATTTAATATTGTTCTTAACTAAAACCCAGTATTTTTAATTCCACAATTCTGAAACATAGGTGTAATAATATGGATAATGAGAATACCACAAACAAGGAATACAGAAAATATCAATATGAACTATTTAAATCTATAAAAATAATTAATGTTTGGCTATATCACAAATTCATGAATCCAAATGAAGAGAAGACTCAATATGCAAGGCATTTTTGTAAAATGAAATGTAACTACATAAATAAATAACTTAACATGCATGGCACATTTCTACAGGGCACGATGACCTCTATCTCAGCACTGGGAGGCAGGACAGTTGCTGCCAATTTGCAGCAAACTGGTCTGCACAACCCTGGCCTAGGCAAAGGTACATAGTGAGACAGTCAACTTCTAAAAAGTTTCAAAAAGAGAAATTATGAAATAGAAGCAAACAGGAAAGTGTGTAAAGCATTCTTCATCAGCTGATTCAATCAATGGCTTTCCCAAACCTCACTTCTCTTCTGTTTCCTACTAAAGAACCAAAAAGAATTAAGTGCTTTGCCAGACTGCCACACTGTTGCAGTTAAGTGTGACCATATGATTCACTCTGGCTAACAAAAACTAAGAAAAGTCTACTGGTAGGTTTATAAGAAAAAATTATTTTCCTGGTAGAAGGGACTGTTCTTCCTCCTTGCTTTGACACAGAGGCCCAACAACTATCTCACAACTGTGAGGTAGTAAGCACAAGAGGACGACCAAGAGAATTTGAGTTTCTAGCCTCTTCATCACAGAGACACAAATGACCCAGCAGCTATACAACTATGGAATTCTTTACACTAAGAAGAAACCCCTATTTCTCTAAGCCACTCACACTTTGATTTTGTTATTTGAAGTCAAATAACCATAACTACAAGCACAAGGTAGAGCCTGAGGAGCCTCAGGGAGGCCAACATCGAGGGTGGGAAGATCAGGGAGGTGTGTCACAGTCTGGATGTCCTGTTTAGCCACAAGATCAACCTGACTCTGGGCAACAGCAGAATATCTGAGATGAGTCCTGGCAATGGTCCAGTATTTATGGAGCATCTGAAACCAGAAACCTTGAACCAGACCAATGACTCTCCACAATGAATATTTACATGTAAAGTTGTTTGGGCAAAAATATGTACCAAGTGACACACTGACGTTTCCAACGCCTCTTATGTGATGGAGAGTTGGGAAAGATGGAGGAACTGAGGGGTGCATGCACACTGGAAAGAGGTAGAACTAGAGACCAGACAATGATGACAGGCATGAGAGAAGGCTATGTGTTACTACCAAAGGCCATGTGGATGTCCATGGTTTGTGCTGACATCTGAAGCCATGTTGATATGGGTGGCCTGAGCTGCCCCTGAGGTCATATTGATGTCTTGACCTGTGCTACCGCTGAGGGTTATCTTAACGTCCATTGTCTGTTTTGCCACAGGAGACCATGCTGAGGTCCATGGCAGGTACTGATGATGGAGACCATGTGGGAGTCCATGATCCATGCTCCTACTGACTGCAAAGCTACATTTGCAGTAGCATTGATGATTGTTGAGAAAGAGGAACATAGAAGGCTTTGGTGACAACCCTACACTCTCCCCAAACTCCTGCCCCTGCAAAAAAAAAAAAAAAAGTAACAGCCTAGACAGGAAGCCATCTAAGAGAACTTTTAAAAATTATGATAATGATGCTGAAGGGTATCTCTCCACAACTGAAAACTTCTGCGAAGGTGCAGTGGGGAAGACTCAGTTTTCTTTAAGGGGCTGGCTCCTGTGAGTTTCAGCATGCGCCAGTGAGTATACAGGCAACACAAACAGGACTTGTGAGGCTTTTTGTTTGTTTTTTCTACGTCTTCTTTTGGAGGGGGGAGATCACAAGGGTGGGGGCCAGACCTGGGAGCATGGGTGCTGTGGATATCGCTCTGTATCAATAAACACTGATTGGCCGGTAGCCAGACAGGAAGTATAGGCGGGACTAACAGAGAGGAGAATTGAGGAAGGAGGAAGGATAGGAGACTGCCTGGAGCCGCCATGAGGAGAAGGAGGATGTGGGGTACCGGTAAGCCACGAGCCACGTGGCAAAGTAGAGGTTAAAAGAAATGGGCTAAATATAAGAGTAAGAGCTAGACAATGATAGGCCTGAGCTAATGGCCAAGCAGTTTAAATAATGTAAGCATCTGTGTGTTTATTTTATGAATGGGTTCCAGGACTGGCGGGACTTGGGAGCTAGAGAGAAATTCTCCAGCAACACATGGGGAAGTGGGGGTGATCAGAGTGCATGACATGGAATTCCCAAATAATCAATAAAAATATTATGAAAACAGAAGCACAAATAAAAGACCTTAAAACAGCCTTTATGAATATGATAGAGATCCAGAGGAAACTAATAAACCCATTAAAGAAATCTATGAAAACACAAGCAGCAGAAGGAAATGAATAAAACCATTCAAGATCTGAAATTTGAAATAGAATTAATAAAGAAAAGCCAAAGTGAGGGGAATCTGGAAATGAAAAATTTAGAAACTCTAACAGGAACCTCAGAGGCAAGCTTCACCAGCAGAATACAAGAAATGAGAGAGAATCTCAGTCACTGAAGACATGACAAAAGAAATGGATATATCAGTCAAAGAAAAATTTAAATAAAAAAAATTCTGTCACAAAACATCCAGGAAATCTGGGACACTATTAAAAGACTAAATCTAAGAACAATAGGAATTCAGGAAGGAGAAGAAACTCAGGTCAAAAGCAAAGAAAATATTTTCAACGAAGTCATAGAAGAAAATTTCCTTAACCTAAAGAAGGAGATGCCTGGGGCTGGAGAGATGGCTCAGTGGTTAAGAGCACTGTCTGTTCTCCCAGAGGTCCTGAGTTCAATTCCCAGCAACCACATGATGGCTCCCAACCATCTGCAATGAGATCTGGTGCCCTCTTCTGGCCTGCAGTCATAAATGCTGTATACATAATAATAAATAAATCTTTAAAAAAAAAAAAAAAAAAGGAGATGCCTGTCAAGTACAAGAAGCAGCATACAGAACACAAAATAGACTGGACCAGAAAAGAAAGTCCCTTCAGCACATAATAATCAGAATACTAAACATACAGAATAGTTAAAGAATACTAAAAGCTGCAAGGGAAAAAGATCAAGTAACATAGAAAGGCAGACCTATTAGAATTATATCTGATTTCTCAATGGAGACTCTAAAAGCCAAAAGGGTATGGACAGTTGTTCTACAGACTCTAAGAGACCCCAAATGCCAGCTCAGAATACTATACCCATCAAAACTTTTAATCACCATAGATGGATAAGACATTCCATGATTAAATCAAATTTAAGCAATATCTATCTACAAATTGAGCCCTACAGAATGTTCTAGAAGGTAAAGTCAAACCTAAAGAGGTTAACTACATACAAGAAAACACAGGAAATAAATAATCTCAGACCAGCTAAGTCAAGAGAAGGGAAGCGCGCGCGCACACACACACACACACACACACGTGGGATGACTTATCCCTAGCAGGCTTAAGGACCAGCCAAGTAAAAAAGATACTTTCTAAGAGTCAACCTGGGTCTGCCTAAGGGCTTTAGCAACAGCAGCTGAAACATGATCTGGAGATGACCTGGACCAATAAGAGACAGCCGTGTCACACCAGCTGATGCATATTCATCAGACCTCCCCTCCCCCCCCCAGGGATGGGTGGAGGGTATATAAGGCTTGCCTCTAACTGAATAAACTGAGCTTGTTGTTTTGACATTTTCCCAGAGTCTGTGTGGTTTGACTCTGCGCCTACTTGGCCCCCTCCCACAAAGGGAACAACAGAAAGGACCCTGCTACACACACATACACACACACACACACACACACCACAAATGGGACAGGAATCAACACTGCTCATTGATATCTCTCAACATCAATGGTCTCAATTCCCCAATAAAAAGACACAGACTGACAGAACAGGTGTGAAAACAGGAGCCATCCTTCCTCTGCATCTAAGAAATGTACCTGAACATCAAGAATAGAAAACACCTCAGAGAAAAAGGATGGAAAAGGATATTCCAAGCAAATGCACCTAAGAAACAAGTTGAAGCCATTTTAATATCTGGCAAAATATCAAACCAAACTAATCAGAAGAAATAGGGAAGGACACTACATACTCATCAACAGAAAAACCCACCAAGATGACATTTTAGTTCTCAATGTCTATAGCCCTAACACAAGGGCACCTAAGTTTGGAGAAGAAACACTACTACATCTTAAATCACATATTGACCCTCACACACTGATGCTGGAAGACTTCAATACCCCACTCTCCAATAGACAGATCATCCAGATAAAAGCTAAACAGAGAAATGTGGGAGCTAATTGAAATTATAAACCAAATGACCCTAACAGATATTTACAGAACATTTCACCTCAAAACAAAGAATATACTTTTGTCCCAACACCTCATGGAACTTTCTCCAAAATTAATCACATACTCAGACACAAAGCAAGTATCAACAGATACAAGAAAATTGAAATAATACCCTTCATTCCTATCAGTCCACCATAGATTAAAGCTGGATATCAACAATAATAGAAACAACAGAAAGCTTACAAACTCATGGAAACTGAACAACTCTCTACTGAATGAAAAATGGGTCAAAGCTGGTTAGCTCGAACTGTTTGGGGGACACCCGGGCAGGAGGATTGGGATCCATCCCTGGTGTATGGGCAGGATTTTGGAAGCCTGGTGCCTGCAATGTGGCACCTTGAGCAGCCTTGGTGCAGTGGGGAGGGGCTTGGACTTGCCTCAGCTAGGTGTGCTGGGCTCTGCCAACTCCCCATGGGAGACCTTGATTTGGAGAATGTGGGGATGGGGGGATGGCTTGGGAGGGAGAGCTGGGGGGGGGAGGAGGGAGGAGGTGGTATCTGTGGGTGGTATGTAGGGTGAGTAGAAAATTTCTTAATAAAAAAAATCAAAAAAAAAAAAAAAAAAGAAAAGGAGTCCAGCTGTAGGTCCTCCTAATACTTACACATGTTTGTTATCACAGTCATCTCTAACTCTGAGCAATGTAATTTGCAGAATTTTTGCTTTACAGGCTCCAGAGTAGATGTTAGTCTTTAACTTTAGCTTAGTTGTCTAATACTTTACAAATAAAATAAGATTTGCCTAAGAAAAAAAAGAAAGAAAGAAAAATGGGTCAAGACACAAATTAAGAAAGAAATCAAAGATTTTCTAGAATTGAGTGAAAATGGATATACAGGATACCCTGTGGTGAAATATTGTGTACCCTAATAAACTTACCTGAAAGATCAGAGAAGCAGAACAGCTAGCCACTAGTTCTTACCTCTACAAAATCCTCATCCTAAAGAGAGTGAGTTCCTGTTTCCTCATGCCTTATATACCTTTCTCTGCCCTGCTGTATTACTTTCTGGGATTAAAGGCGTGTGTGCTTCCCAAGCAAAGGCATGAGATCTCAAGTACTGGGATTAAAGGTGTGTGCCACCACTGCCTGGCTCAGTTTCTCTCCTATACTGGATCAATCTCATGTAGCCCATCATGGCCTTGAACTCACAGAGATCCAGATAGATCTCTGCCTCCCGAGTGACAGGATTAAAGGTACAACTGCCTTACCTCTATGTCTAATCTAGTGGCTGGCTCTGTCCTCTGATCCTCAGGCAAGTTTATTCGGGTACACAATGTATCACCACAATACCCAAAATTATGGGACATAATGAAGGTGGTTCTAAAAGGCAAGTTCATAGCACTAAGTGCCTACATGAAAATACTGGAGAGATACTAATGACCTAACAGAAGACCTGAAATCTCCAGAACAAAAAGTAGACAGAAGTAAATAATCAAACTTATGGCTGAAATCAACAAAATGGAAACAACAACAAAAACAATACAAAAAAATCAATGAAACAGATAGTTGGATCTTTGAAAAAAATCAGTAAGAGTGACAAATCCTTATCCAAATTAACTAAAAGGTGGAGAGAGAAGATCCAAATTAACAAAATTAGAAATAAAAAGGGGGACCTAGCAAGGAAAGTCCTCAAAAATCATAAGGACATACTTTTAAAACCTATACTCCACAAAATTGGAAAATCTAAATGAAATGGATAATTTTATCAATACACACCACTTACTAAGGTTAAATCAAGATCAAATAAACAATTTAAATAGACCTGTAACCCCTAAGGAAATAGAACCAGTCATTAAAGTCTCCCAACCAAAAAGAGCCCAGGGCCAGACAGTTTTAGTGCCGAATTCTACCAAACTTTCAAAGAAGAGTTAATGCCAAAGCTCCTCAAAATAGTTCACAAAATAGAAAACAGAAGGAATAATGCCCAATTTATTTTATCTGTCTACAGTCACCCTGATACCCAAACCACAAAAAGACTCCAGAAAGAAAGAGAATTAAAGACCAATTTTCCTTATGAACATAGATACAAAAATACTCAACAAAATACTTGCAAACCAAATCAAATAACACATCAAAAAGATCATCCACCATGATCAAACAGGCTTCATCCCAGAGATGCATGGATGGTTCCATTCAATATACGAAAATCTATAAATGTAATCTACAACAAAATGAAAGACAAAAAACACATCATCATCTCATGAGATGCAGAGAAGGCCTTTAAAACAATCCAACAATCCATGATAAAAGCTCTGGAAAGATCATGGGTATAGGGGACATACTTCAATATTATAAAATATGGGCAGTTTACAGCAAGCCCATAGCCAACATCAACTTAAATGGAGAAGAACTCAAAGAAATTCCACTAAAATCAGGAACAATATAAGATTGTCCACTCTCTTCATACCTATTCAATATAGTACTTGAAGTCTTAGCTAGAGCAATAAGATAACTGAAGGAGATCTAGGGGATATAAATTGGAAAGGAAGAAGTCAAAGTGTCTTTATTTGTAGATGATATAATAGTATACATAAGTAACCCTAAAAACTCCACCAGGAAACTCCTACAGCTGATAAACATATTCAACAAAGTAGCTGGACACAAAATTAACTTACAAAAATCAGTAACTAAAGTATTCTAAATAATCAAAGAACTGCTGGAGGTATCATTGCCCCCAATTTCAAGTTGTTCTACAATTCTATAGTAATAAAAATAGCATGGTATGTAGTAATAAAAGCAGACACAATGATCAATGGACTCAAAGACCCAGACATAAATCCACACACCTATGGACACCTGATTTTTTATAAAGAAACCAGAAATACATACTGTAAAAAAAGGCAGCACCTTAAACAAATTGTGCTGGTCAAACTGGATAGATGCATGTAGAAGAATATAAATCGATCCATACTTATCCACCTGCACAAAACTCAACTCCAAATGGATCAAGAACCTAAACATAAGGCTAGATACACTGAAACTGATAGAAGAAAAAGTGGAGAACAGCCCTGAATGCATTGGCATAGAAAAATACTTTCTGAACAGAATTCCATTAACA
>CABHPQ010128116.1:0-21581 GCA_902168405.1 Peromyscus aztecus | reverse complement strand
AAACTGAAAGAAACACACTATCATCCCATTAGATGCTGAGAAAGCCTTTGACAAAATCCAACACCCTTTCATAATAAAAGTTTTTCAGATTTTCAGGATACAAGACACATACCTCAACATGATAAAGGGAATTTACAGAAATCTCATAGGCAACACAAATTAAATGGAGAAAAATTTAAAGCAATTTCACTAAAATCAGGGACAAGACAAGGCTGTCCACTCTCCCTATATTTAATCAATATAGTACTTGAAGTTTTAGCTAGAGCAATCAGACAGCTTAAGGAGATCAGTGGGATACAAATTGGAAAGGAGGAAGTCAAAGTCATTTTTTTTTTTTTACCCCTGAGTAGTACTCCATTGTTTATATGTACCACATTTTCTTAATCCATTCTTAGTTGAGGAACATCGAGGGTGTTTCCAGGTTCTGGTTATTACAAATAATGCTGCTGGTGTTAGTACAAACTTGAACAGATACTATGGAAATCAATATGGCAGTTCCTTAGAAAATTGGGAATTGATTTATCTCAAGACCTAGCTATACCACTCTTTGGCATATATCCAAAGGGTACTCCATCCTATCACATGGACACTTGCTTAATTATGTTGTGGCTTTATGCATAATAGCCAGAAACTAGAAACAACCTAGATGTCCCTCAACCAAGGAATGGATATAGAAAATGTGGTGATTTACACAATAGCATATTACTCAGCTGTTAAAAATAATGACATCATGAAATATGAAGGCAAATTTGTGGAACTAGATCCTGAGTAAGGCAACCCAAATTCAGAAACACAAATATGGTGTGTATTCACTTATAAGTGTACATTAGCCACTGTTAAGTAAATGATAATTAAACCATATTGGAGGATTTATTAAGGCTACTCCAGGTAGTTAAAAAGGTTTATTTTGGGGGTAACTTACAGCTAGTAAAGGGGTTGGTTACAGGATCCGGGAGAAGTGAGGTGCAGTCCAGCTGGGTTCTCTGGAGAACTCTGCTGGTTTACCATCCAGCGTCCAGGATCACCAGGAACCAAGAGAGCTGGCACATCCAGATCCTGCGTCTTAAGGTCTCCCATCTCAGCCCTGCCTCAGGGGCAGGCCATAGGTAGGTGTGACAGTTACTGGAAGCCTCACTGGGGGTGGTACTTCCAGGTCAAAGCTAGAACAGCTACCCACGACAAAGTCACAATATGCAGACCCAGAGGGGTTAGGTAAAGAGGAGCGGTCTAAGAGGGATGAGTGAATCTCCCTGGGAAGGGGAAATAGAATAGATTTCGTGCCTGGATTGTGAGTGGGTGGGGACTGGGAGCAGGAGGGATCAGGTGGGAGAAGGAGATAGGATGGAAAGAGAGAGTTCTGGGAAAATCATCTTGAATTGGGGGGCATTGTGCCAATCTAGACCAGTGGAAGCTTCCCGAAATGCCTGAGGGTGATCCTGAAGACTCCTAATAATGGGGAATATGAAATGTCAACTGGTCATCTCTTGTTTCCAGATAATCCCAGTGATGGGACAGGGTTGCATTCAAATGAGTTGTTGGCCAAGGGGTGTCCCGTGAATATCCTCAAATAACCAGGCTGATGCTAGGACAGAGGAGCGCTCTCAGTAAATGACATCAGGGCCCCATTCTCAAGGTCAACATCTACATAGCTCATTAAATGTGGAGAGGTTGACCTGGTTCCTGCATGGAGCCTTCATCCATACTTTCTAGTCTCTTTGGTTTGGGAAAGTACTCTGTAGGCTACTGAAAGAGAAACATGGCAAATCCAGCCACAAAACCTTTGACCAACAATATATTCTGCATGCAAGATATGCTGGGGTAATGGTGGTGCAGAACTTGTAGTAGTGGTCAACCAATGTCTGTTTATGTCAACAATATTCTGCTAGACTAGATTGGAACCTTGTCTAGTGGTCATCAGAGAGGCTTCCTCCAGCATCAGATGGGAACAACTGCAGAGACCCACAGTAGACATTATACAGGGAAAGAGTCTAAATTGGAGGTCTCAAGTGGATCTCTCCTCTTGGAGCTCAGGGAACCTTATGGATGTCGGGGAGTAAGGATTGTAGGAATCTGAGGGGATGAAGGATAGCATTTGAACATGGCCCATTAAATCAACTAAGCAGGGTTCCTATGGGCTCACAGAGACTGAAGCAAGTACATGTCCTGCAAGGTTCTTTACTACATCATTTGCATATATGTTTTGGCTGTTATCTTGGTGTTTTTTTTTTTTTGTTGTTGTTGTGGGACTCCTAACAGTGGGACAGGGTTGTCTCTGACTTGTCTGCTCTTCGGACTCTTTTCATTCTATTGGGTTGCCTTGTATTTTGTTTTGTTGTATTTGGTTGTCTCTTGGAGGCTCTTCTCTGAAAGAAAATCACATTTTTGTACTTGTTTGTACAAATCACTTGTTTGTACTTCCTGTTTTACTAGATAATATTATTTCCTCTTTGGGTCTCTGAGGGAATTGAAGATTAGATATTTATAGTTTTCCTTGTTAAGAAATTCAGAAAAGAAACTCACTAAAGAGGTGTAAAGTGTATAAATTTGAAAGATATCAAAAGATAGTTTTGGTAATACAAATTAGGATAGAAGGTAAATTAGATACAATCCTTTGGATTCATAAAAATAGAATAGATAATGGAATATTTTTGCTGAATTTATCAAATGCAAAGAGACTAGACATTGTTGATGTATTTATTACTTGTATGTATTACATATAGTTATTGTACTTATTGTATATTTTTTCTTATATTAGTTACAACTTTTTTATTTTAGACAAAAATGGGGAAATGTGGTGATGTTTTTGTGTCCCCCAATATATTATGCACCCTAATAAAGCTTATCTGAAGATCAGAGGAAAATGCCAGCCACTATATTAAACATAGAAATCAGGCAATGGTAGCACACACCTTTAATCCTATCACTTGGGAGTCAGAGATCCATCTGGATCTCTGTGAGTTCAAGGCCACACTAGGGAACAGAGCCAGGTATGGTGGCATATGCCTTATTTCCAACACTAGTTAACCATAAAATTCTGGAGGTCTGTACAGACAAATCGGAAGTGACAGAGCTGGGCAGAAAGAGGAAGTGATATAGCTGGGTGAAGAGAGGAAATGAGATGGCGGAACAGAAAGGCATATAGGCATGGGTATACAGGAAATAACACTCTTTGGAGACTGAGGTGTTGGTGAGTTGAGGTTGTCTATGGCTTGCCCTATTCCTCTGATCTCTCAGTTTTTCACCCCAATATCTGACTCCAGGGTTTTATTAATAAGACTGTTTAGCAATCTGTCTTACAAAAAACAAAGAGTATTTGGTCACCACTCAATAGAATTAAGCCTAATATTCTCATGAGCAAACTTTACAAAAGGATGAGGTTAAAGAAGAACTGGGGTTGTCTTATCACTAGGTCAAAGTTCACTTGGATGAGAGATTAAACATTGTCTAGTTGATGAGTCAATGAAGCCACAAAGTACAACATGTTGATTCTGCAGCTGCATGATAAAAGCTCTGTGCGGTCTGATCACACCTGTGTCAGTGAGAAGGGTCTCCATGGATCCAGTCGTGGTCTTGGTGCTCAGTCTCTCCTGTCTGCTTCTCCTCTCACTCTGGAGACAGAGCTCTGGGAGAGGGAAGCTCCCTCCTGGCCCCATGCCTCTCCCAATTATTGGCAATTTCCTCCAGATAGATGTGAAGAACATCCAGCAATCCTTTACCAATGTAAGTATGATTTATGCTCTTCTAGTACTTTGAAAAGGGAGATAAATCTAATATTTTCAATGAGATACTGGAGACAATATTGTTAAAAAATGAGCATATAGTCAAAACTTATTTAAAGTTTTATGTTTCTTCTGCTTTTTGTCTCTTGTCCTGGTCAAGAATTCAGTAATGAGGAATGTTTCAGGTAGATGAACATCTCAGTCATTGCATTTTATAATATAAATCATGAACTCCTAGAAGTTCTTATGCTTCTTCACATATTTTTTAAAAATTGTTTTCCATTATTTTTGGCTGAAGGTCAAGACTGAGGAATAGTTCATCGATAAGTCAGAATTTTAGACTCTTATTGTTATTGGTATTAACCATTGATGCTAGACTCTGAAGAACTAACTGGTATCTGATTGAAGTAAATGCTTATGGGCAAGGGCTCACACAGGAAATGAAATACATATAATGTGTGACTAATATATATACAGGAGTTCCCAAAATCTATTTTCAGTTTGTACAAACCTACGCTGTGGCAAGGAACACTGCATGATAAAAATCTGTTTATTCTACAGATGTTGGATGCTCTAGTTCAGATTCTATGGGCCCACTCTAATTTTTTTTGTAACAATAGATGGAAACTGGATATGATCATTTGTGGTGATCAGATATATTTCTATTCTTTATCACAGGGCTCACTAGTTTTCCACAGGAGGAGTTTCACAGCTGATCCTACAGATGTCATCCAACTATTGATCTCAGTATCATATTGTAATGAGCATGAAGTGATTATAAATTGCTCAAGCATCCAATAATGAATAAGCAGAGCGCCAATTTTGAGTTTTTATTCATTTGAAATAGGTTCCAGAAAAATTAATGAAGATTTTTTTACTTCATTTTTATTTGTGAAGTGAGACAAAGATCTGGCAAATGTCTTAGTGTAATTGATTTCATAGTCATCTGTGGATCAATTGACCGGGTGTTTGCCTGGGCCACTGTAGGAAATACATAATTGAAATCACCATAATGATAGATATCAAAACATTTGCTATTGAGTTTGCCTGAATAAAAACATTAAAATATAATAATAATAGTAATAGTAATAATAATAATAATGTCAGCCTCAATGAGGTCAACTATATGGAGAATGAGGTGACATTATTATTATTATTATTATTATTATTGCTAATTTTTGCCTTTTCTTTCTTGTTTCTAGTTCTCAAAAGCCTACGGCCCTGTCTTTACTCTGTATTTTGGCACACAGCCCACTGTGGTGTTGCATGGCTATGAGGCAGTGAAAGAAGCTCTAATTGATTATGGAGAGGTGTTTTCTGGAAGAGGAAGGCTCCCAGCTGTGGATAAACTTCTTAATGGCCTTGGTAAGTGTGCATGTGCTTATGTGTATGCTAGGCAGTATCCATAGTGAGCCAGAGGATGGACAATATAATCCATACTTGCTCCTCAGGCACGTGTTGGGACTCTATAGCTCCCACCAGCCAGCCCTCTCTTCTGTCTCTGGGATCTACTATTTTCTTTTCCCTTTTGTTCAGGAATTGTTTTCAGCAATGGAAATGTATGGAAAGACATGAGACGCTTTTCCCTCATGACCCTGCGAAATTTGGGCATGGGAAAAAGAACCATTGAGGACCGTGTTCAAGAGGAAGCACAGTACCTTGTAGAGGAACTGAGGAAAACCAATGGTAAGTGCAGGTTAATAATCTGACCTTTATATATTGGTCTGGCACAGCAGTTCTCTACCTGTGGGTTGTGACCCCTTTGGGAGTCAACCACTGGGAAACAGATATTTATACTATTATTCTTAGCAGTAGCAAAATTACAGTTATGAATTAGCAACAAAAATAATGTTATGTTTGGGGGTCACCATGACATGAAGAGCTGTATTAAAGGGTCATAGCATTAGGAAGGTTGAGAGCCACTGGTCTAGTATGACTGTGTTAAGTCACATGGTTCTTATTCCATTCAAAGCTTTCTTTTATTTGCAATGAGATGTCATGAGTATAGGTTTTATACTAATTTTCCATTGCATTATGGAGCTATGCCTTCTCTTTAGCACAAGTGTACTTTCCCTATTGCATATCATCTAACCAGATAATAATTGTCAATGATAATAGTGGTAATGTCACCGAGTATACCTAAGGAAACTAAACTACATGATATTGATGTTCATTTTTTTGAACAACATTGCTCTCCATTGCTTAACTTGTGTATCCTAGGGTCCTTTAAGCACCATGTTCACAGTCTTTCATAACAGCGATGTGATGTATGGTCTTCATTTCTTATCTGAGTGTATAGAATTTTCATCAATTATTGTATCTCTTTTTATAGCATGATTTCACAAGTTTTCAATTTTTCTTGTTACAAAACACTTAGTGTTTGGATTCATATCTTTTATTAAACCATGTTTCAACACCAATATTCAAAATTTTACATATATGAAAATTTATCCAATGATTAATTTAAGTAAACGAGAAATGTTTTCATTGACTCTCTAGTATTTTCCTACATGTCTTAGTTTTGCACATTATTTTCATATTTACTCCTCTTTCGTGTTAGAAAATTGATGACTGTTCCTTTGATAATACATTGTATTCTACTTACCTAGTAAGTTTTTGTAATGAGAAGTCTTATCTGCTTGAGTTCTAAATGCTCTGGTTGTCCTGCAACTCACTCTGTAGACCAGGCTGGCCTAAGACTCAGAGATCCACCTACTTCCACTTCAGAAGTGCTGGGGTTAAAGGCATGCACTATCACACCCAGCTCAAAATGTTTATTTCTTGAGCAGAAAAATCAATTGGTTGAAACATGAACATGAGGAAAGGAAAGTCTCCATTTGTTTCCCCATTCTGTCTCCTCCCCTCCCCCAACCCAGGATGGATATTAAAAATAAAGGCTGTTTTTAGTCCCCAAGTGCTTTTAAACTTGTTGGAATAGAGCTGGATGGGAGTCTTCAGAAGGGTGTTGGGTATTATTCCCAAGCCCTAAGGAACTTAACTTTAGAATGCCACTCTAATTCCTTGATGTTAATTCATGATACCTGAAAAGTAAAGACAGTATGCTTTGCCAAGTGCACACACTTTTTGGAAACAATGGAAGGAAAGCCTGAAAGTCACAGGTCTTCCCTGGTGGGTCCTGTTTCCAGGCAAATATGGCAAATATTCTGTTCCCCTGGCAGACAGCATCACTTGCTCTGGGCAAGTGGCTATATACTAGCATATATTAAAGCCACAGCATAAGAAGAATGTCATCTATTGAGTTCAGCCAGATTAAGAGTCTATGTAAGATTCTATATCCACTAGCATTTTGGAGATGAGACACCACTGGCCTAAATAATTAGCCTTTTTCAGTTCTTCAGTATTTTATACAACTACTTCCACACCCACCCTGGGAGAGACCTTGACTTTGAGAGTGTTCTTTAATAACTATCCATTGTGTGAGCTTTCCTAATCCTTGTATTCCATCCCTGCTCTCAGGGCTCCCTTCAGGTGTATGAACTATTGACTTGACATTGCAGGTTTAAACTATCAACTGGTCTAGCCTGAGTGAGACCCTAAAAGATCAGTCACTCAGAATGGTGGTTAATCTCATCCAAATTTTGAAGGAGTGTTTTAAAAATTACCCCTTTGAGCCTGAATAAGAGAATTCTTTTTCTTTCGGGGAAGATCAGAAAAGGAAGCCTAAAGCTCTTTAGCATTGTGAATCTTAGTAGTAGCTGAACGAGAAGCAGCCATATGGTGTAATTTGCTTTGTGAATGTGATAGACATACTAAGAAAAGAGAATCCAGAATGATGGCAGGATTGGAAAAAGAAACTGAATCAAATTTGCTTTAAGACATATAGAGGCTTATTTTCTTTATTAAAGTATTCTTGTAAGAAAATGTATGTATTTGTAAGACAGTTTCCTGTGTCAAATATTTGTGCAACCAGAGCTGACTTGCAAACTATTTTTGTAATATCTCATTATTTTGAAAGATTTATATAATAAACTCTGGCTATCTGACAATAAAATGGATAAAAAAGTAAAAAAATAAAGGCTGTCACATCATTTAGTTATGTAGGCAAATGTCATACTTACATGTTGATATTACTTTTTTCCCACATAACAATGATATATCCTGCTTTTCAAATTGTTCTTCCTTATTCTTGTATGTAACTATAATATTGCAATTTATTTATACTTTATTGGAATTGTGCATGATACTTACAATTATTCATTAAAAAGCAAAATTCCAGATCTCCACTATTCAATTTCCTTCTCTGTTCTATATGGTCTAAAGACAAAATTGACTCAGGTCTGATCATTAGAACATTAGGTTTATAAAAGTCTTTTTAACAAATAGCATCCAGCTGAGGTTAATGTTTATAATTCAATACAGTAGACATGATCTGCCATTACTTAACCACTGAGAATGAAGGCCAAGTCAAGGTTAAGGTTAAGGCTGATTCTTCACCAGGTGAGTATTGGCTGTTAAGAATATTAATAATTAAGACACTGCTTAAAACTTCTAAATTAACTTACCTGTTAATAAGGGCAAAGTGTCTTTGTATATTTTAATGGCATTTTACAATTGTTCCCAACTCTTCAGGCTCACCCTGTGATCCCACCTTCATCCTGGGCTGTGCTCCATGCAATGTCATCTGCTCCATTGTTTTCCAGAATCGTTTTGATTATAAAGATCAGGAATTTCTTAACTTGATGGAAAAACTGGATGAGAACACTAAGATTCTGGGCTCCCCCTGGTTACAGGTGAAGCCAAGAGCCTTTCCTCTTGAGAACACATTTATAGTCTTTCTTTTCACAGGTCAAATTCAATATGGACCAAGCAGTGAGATGACCAGACACCACAGTTCTGACTAACCTAATATGGAAAAGTTATCTGGAAGGGAGGTCTAAACCATTTGCTATACAAGTAGAAAGACAGAAGGGAAAATGTTAGGATGGCTCAAACCTGATAGCTTCCTATACATTGATTTTACCATCGAATTCCATAGAGCTCTTTTTATAGAGTATTGTATTCACTTCTACAGTGAATGGTTGGCAAGTCACTCATAGGTCATTCTTCTACTATGTAAATTTATTGGCCTCTTTTCCACAATTATGCACATCCTCATCATATTGCTGTATAGGGATATCTTAGTTCAGATAGACTCTTCTCTTAGAAGAGGAAGAATATTTGTGGCAATGAAACTTGCCAGGGAACACTGAGTAGTTTCAGTGGTTTGATGCATCAGCTGGGATCCTAGTTGACATGGTGACAGGTAGAAATGACAAGATGAATGGTTTAATGGTGCTTGGACTTTAAACAGCCCCACAGAATTTTCCAGTGCTGCATTGGCATCTCCTGTCCATTGCACAAGGAATTACTGTGATATATATGTATATATAATTTTATTTTATAAATTTAATATTTATTGTATGTGAGTATGCCTGGAAGAGAGTGTATGGATCACTTGCATGTTCTACACACACACACACACACACACACACACACACACACACACACACACACATATTCCCTAAGGGCTATGATGTCCAATGATTTTAAGGCATTTTGAGCCCCACCCACTTCTACATACTCTTTTTGTGTGAAAAGCTAGTAGGTAGGAATAAAATCTTCAGGCACTAGATTTCTACTGTAAATCAGGTCACCCAACCATCTTAACTTCTACTGTCATCTGAAAGTGTGAGTGTGAGTAATTTGCATCACGTGCTATTTCAAATCTGTAGAACAGAATTTATATGAACCATCAATGAATGATCTGACATGAACATGCTTTATACTAAAAAGATTCATGAATGTGGCAAATTTACTGTGGTTTTTGACCATTTAGGCAGAGATTTCTCCTTCACATCTCTCTATGAGAATAGAGAGTTGTTATATATGCAAATAAACCACCTCCTCAAGGAGAACATTTATATCTAAGCTATAAATGCAAATAAGGCTTGCTGTGTGCTATAAATGTGTCTTAATTTGATCATTACAGTGTATTCATTTAGTAAATTTTTGCATTTTTTGTAGGTTTACAATACTTTTCCTGCTCTGCTTGATTATTGTCCAGGAAGTCATAACACATTTTTTAAAAATTATTCTTATATGAAAAGTTACTTTTTGGAGAAAATAAAAGAACATGGAGAATCATTGGATGTTACAAATCCTCGGGACTTCATTGATTATTACCTAATTAAAAGAAGGCAGGTAAAGTATTAACATATATTTATACACTTAGGGGTATATATACATGTATGCACTTGTATGTGCATATATATACATGTATGACAATTGCATCTTAATATACATTTATACACTTACTGGATAAGTTCTATAAGATTATAGTTCATTGAATACTTATTTACCAGTGATTCCTTAAGAGCAGCCCAATACCATTTGAAAAGCAATTTAATATCTATTATGTGTATGAGTATGCCTAGAAGAAATAAAGTGAATTTGTGCGCATTGGCCCTGTTCTTTAAATTAAAAACCAAACAGAAAAGCTAAAACAATCTAGCAGAGTAGAAAAACAACACAAAAGGCAGATAATATGAAACAAATTTCAACCTGATCACAAATAATAAACTGTTCTATCTTAAACAAGAACATTGGCATCATCATCTAGTGTATGGATTACTTGCACATCCTATACTTGATTGATATTAATATATTTGCAATTGTAGATACTATGGGAAATTTAAAAGGCTTGAATGATGTAGAGAGAGGTGTGGAATGGGAAAGAGTATGTGGATAGAAGAATAAATTTTAATTGAGTGTAATTTCAGATAAATATGCCACAGTGGGGTTGGAGATTGGTAACCATTTTATATCCTGTGAGGTTTAACTGTGTCATCATTGTGCAATTAGAAAAATACATTTCCCTATGCAATTTCCTTGGTACTCTTACCAAAAATCAATTAACAATAAACATGCAGGTTTGATTGTGGGAATCAGTTTTGCTCAATTCATCATTTTTGTCCTTGCTAGTGGTTTAATGTACCAAGGTATTCATTAATAAAACATTTTAGTAATATTTAAAATCCAGGATTTTTGTGAGTCCCTCTACTTTGCTGTTTTCTTTTTCTAGACTGCTTGACCATTCTGGATATTTTAAATTACAATATGAATTGTAGGATAGGTTTGTCAGTTCCTTCAAAGAGGCTGGTAGTGATTTGTACAGAGATTGCATTTAATCCATCAATAATTGTAGGGATATGTGCCATTTGAAGAAACAGAGGAAAATCTCACATGTAATGTCAGTCACTCATTTTGTGCGTACTGTGATGGTATTTAATGTATCCACAAATACTGTTAACTACCAACTCTCTAGTTTCAAAATCCTCCAGTGCTGTACAATACAAACCACAGCCACTAAACCATCACTCTCCTTCCTCCATTTTTATTAGTAACTGTTACTGTGATTTTTTTCTATATAGATGTTCCTTTGTGTCTCTGACAGAGTGTACAAGGCTTTGCTTTCTTTGTTCTTGCACCTTTATAAAATCTTGGATGCTCCTCTTAGTTCAGTTTCTTTCTGTTTTATTTCTGTTACAGCAAACTTCATTTACAAGCATGAGAACCACAATGCATTCATTCATCATTCATGTGTCTTTGCATTGTTTCTCCATCTGACTCTTTTGAGCTATTTATCTATCAACATCTGTGCATGCATTTCTTTATGGCATGTTTTCATTTTCTGTGTGCCTATCCCAATACTGGCGTTTCTGATTAAACTGTAATTTCATATTTACCTCTGTGAAAATAGCTTCAATTCTCAACAGACAACATACAATTTCATAGCTACAAGATCCTTTATTTTCCATTTTTAAATTTTTATTTCATATGTAAGGCAGTTTTGCCCACATGTAAGTCTGTGCACATCTGGACCTCAAAGCTCTTTGGGTCTTGATCTGCGTATTAATGTCACACTGATTTCATGCTGTAGTCTGCAGTAGGTTTTCATGTTTGGGGGTTTAGATATTTCTCCACAGTTCCACTTGAATCCTAGGATTTGCTTTCTTATTTGAACATTGGTACAAATAGAAGTGACTCATTAGAATTCTTTGAGAAGTATTGTCACCATCTTACCACTATTACATCTTCCGGTGCTTGCACATGAGTGGATTTTGACTGTCTACATCACAGGCTCTGAAATACCACATTGGTTTCCATTACTAGTGTACAGTCCACATTCTGTGTTATCAACAATATGAAATTTTACATTTTGTAGATTTGTTGTAATTGGATGTGTCAGTAACAAATTATCAGATAATTTTGTAACACCATTCTTAGGAAAGTTGCAATCAGCAGTTGAAGTACACAATTGAAAATCTGGTAGCGATTGTGACTGATATGTTTGGTGCTGGGATAGAGTCAACAAGCACAACGCTGAGGTATGCTCTCCTGCTCCTGCTGAAGCACCCACACGTCACAGGTGAGGACTCAGGTGGTGACCCACAGCAGTCCTGTAAGGTGATAGGAAGATGCTGCCAGTGTCCTAAGTGTTGCTATTCAACATCTCAGTATTGAATTTTCTGTTCCTCAACTTGTAGGGAGAAGGGTGAGAGAAATGAAAAGACCCTATCTTTAGGAAACACCATCAAACTTGGTTCTTTGTCCGAGTTTCCTTGGATGTCATCTGGGGAAGGCACCACTGGCACATTTTAGCCTGTTGTTTCTTTTCCTGTATTCACCAACATCTGTCTTTAAAGCAGGCAAATTCTTGCAGTTGACTTTCTTCTTTCTAATAAATCTGATTTGGCGAAAACTCGCTTCACTGAAGCATAAGAAGTAGTCCTATGGGGAAGGAGGTGCAGGGGGACCTGGGAGGAGCAGAGGGAGGAAAAACTCTAGTCAGGATGTATTATGTGAGAAGGAAAATCTGTTTTCAATGAAAGGAAAAAATTAAAAAAAGAAAATGTAACTATTTGCTTTATAAAGCGCCTTAAGGATTTCAAGTTAATATTTGGAGAGTGTAATTAGCTAATTGTTGGCAAAATATGTGAAAACTAATTATTCTTGTAATGCTTCTCTATTAGTTAATGACTTTAATATTTAATATCACAGTCAGATGGCTCAGTGGGGAAAGGCATATACTGCCAAGCCTGAGGACCTGAGTGTAATCCCTGAGACCCACATGTTACCATATGTGAACCAATTCCAGCAAGTTGCCCTCTGACTTCCACACATGTACCATGGCACCCTACCCACCACTAATTGAATAAATATAAAAAACTTTAATATCAGTAAATATGTTAATCTAAGAAAAAGAAGTGACCCTAGTATTTTATGTTTTTTCCTAAGACGTTTTCCCCTTGGAAATCATTTTAAATTCTTTGGTACATTTGAATTGCATTTTCATTAATGCAGTAGTTACAGACAGGAGGATTTTATAAGTTTTCATAAATTTTCTGTTGAACAATTTTTTTTTTTGGTTTTTTGAGACAGGGTTTCTCTGTGTAGCTTTGTGCCTTTCCTGGAACTTACTCTGTAGCCCAGGCTGGCCTTGAACTCACAGGGATCTACCTGGCTCTGCCTCCCGAGTGCTGGGATTAAAGGCATGTATCAACACACATTTTTTAAAATGTGCCCCAAATATTTTATTTTACAAATAACATTATTTTAGAAATTTATTTTTAAATTGAACCAGTTGATCACCATATGTGAAATACAACTTATATCCTGTGTCCAATGCACACTGAAATGAAAATAACATAATTATGAAAGAGAATCAATGTATTTAGAGTAGAAAAATAGACAACAGTAAACAAGTAAGAAGCATTCACCATATTCCAGAAACAAAATAGTAAGGAGGAGTGAGGGAAAAGGAGCCTGGAAGAGAATGGTATAACAGATATGGCTGAAGACTTGCTGTGAAATAAGAACAACCCCTCCCCATTCTACATAAGGGGCCCTTTTGGATTAAAAGAGTCTAAATGTGAGCCAAATAGAAACCAGAGGCTTGTCTAGCTATAGTTCCTACATCCTGCAAGTGACAGTTTCCAACAAAGAAAACACTGAATTATTCTCAAAATAAACTGAGTACAAGAAGCCATGTGCACAGGAACATTTAGTGGATGGCAGGGGAAGAATAATGTAGGATGAAAGAGGAGAACTGGGTATGCTGAGGCCCTGGAGAGTCTGAGAGGTCCTTTCTCCATCGTATTTCATGAATATCAGCAACTGGATCTACCTCCAGACAATGATGTAGTGTAAAGATCTCTGTATTTTACCATCTTCATAGACAATCCTTTCCAAATATCCATTGGAAGGAATGAAATAAAATCATCACTGCAAGGCAAAGAGTCATGAAATTTCAAAACACCAGGTCTAACAGAAGGAAAAATCCTTCAGGGAGATCCCTGATTCACACTGAGACAGCACCATAATTCTCAAGAGAAGCTTGTGGTGTCTTAAGTGTTGATAAAATGAAGGCATAAATCCCCACACATCCCATAAATTTTACACCCTACTTTTACTTTCTTCATGAAACGCTGGGGGGTGTTTTACATCCTGTTGTCTAATGCAACGTCCTTGGAAGTCATGGGCTCTAGAAATCTACACAGCCCATGAAAGATGGTGAGAGTTTCAGATTGGTTTTTGGGGATTAGATTTAGAAAGCTCTCAATTATGTACTTGCCCCAATGGATGCTGCAGGCATGAACAGCAAATGAGGAGAAATGTATGGTCTGACTCCCCCGTTAACTGAGCTTTTATTCCTGGAGTAGAAGCATCACTTTAATAATTATAAATAATGCTAACTCATAAAGGGTCGATTATAAGTTAAAAAGAAGAGGCATACTTCAGTCACAAAGTATATCAATAACAAAAACAACTGTAATTTTTGTAATACAGAGTATATATACAAATACAATTATCCCAACAATGAATATTGGTTTAAATATTATAACTCAAGATCAATGGTTAGGGAAATGACAGATTCATGTGTGTATATTTGTGTGTATGTGTATGTGTGTACTTATGTTGTATATGTGCATATTTTATTATCTATTTGTAGTTATACATTTGTATACAGGATGTAGTTATAACTTACATTTTCATTTCTGATATCAATAACTCAATAGATATTGTGTATATTTGAGTATGTAAGAAGCAGTTATCTAAAATATGAATATATTTCACAAGTAGTTGTTGATGTTGACCCTGACCACTGTTAGATAATGGAAACATAACTGGATTATCATTTAAAATTGTACATGCACACATTTAACGACTGTTTATGATGTCTTTTGTTAATCACAATAATATCTGGTTAATTGTACTGTATTTTATTGTTTGAAATGTTTAATTGTCTTACATATCATTTGATATTATGGCTGTAAATAATTAGTATATGATAATGAAGCATGATATCTATTCCATTTGATAGAGCTATAAGTATATATAATAAAAATTATGTTTATCTAAGTTTACTCCTGTGCAAGAAATGTACATTTACAATGCAGCATAGGCACTTTCTTCATGTCCATGTAGTACTGCATTATTGTGACAAACACACCACTTTTCCCTGAATCCATGAAAAAATGCTTGTTTTGGTGGAACATGCCTATAATCTTGCACTGGAGTGATGGAGACTGCAGAACTAAGGGGCACACCAGGCAGAGGGTCTACCCTAAATGATCAGCTGCAGACCCTGAGACCCTGTGAGGGGGCAAAGGGAATGGTTCCTGAAGAACATCTGACATTTTCATTCTGCGTCCACATGCACTGTACTCATGTGAACATGCATCTCTGTATTTGTCGACACACATGAACACACACGTACATACTTATGCACCCAAAGTAGCAGCTATGTAGAATGAGGATGGTGTGAATCCATATTTTTGCATTCTATGTATGTAAATGTACTCATCGGGGGTTCTTTCAACATTTATACTCTTAATGCTGGGCACCTTGGTTGTGTACTGTGTGGCCCTGACTTATTGCGACAGACACGCTGCTTTCCTGCTGTTCCATCATTTCTTGTGTTTATAACCAGCTAAAGTCCAGGAAGAGATTGATCGTGTGGTTGGCAGACACCGCAGCCCCTGCCTGCAGGACAGGAGTCAGATGCCCTACACTGATGCCATGATTCATGAGGTCCAGAGATTCATTGATCTTCTCCCTAACAGCATTCCACATGCGGTGACCCGTGACATTAAGTTCAGGAACTACCTCATCCCCAAGGTAAGCTTGTCTCTGCTGCACCTCTGAGCTCTTGATGCCCCCAGGTTCACAGTGTGATTTCAGTCCTCTAAGTCACACAGTGCTGCAGGTTCTTATGCTGCTCCATGATTTCCAGGGCAGCTCCATAATAGGCAGGGACATGGTAATGATGCTTCCACAGCTGCTCCATCTTCCAAATTTTGTTTCAACAAATCTTTTGCATACATACTTCCGTGTGTATTTTCCAACTTACTGTTAAATTTCCCCGAAGACACTTTTGAAATTTTTATTGAGAGAAAAAAATCTCCAAATAATTGGAAAGAATTTATATCCTGAATGCTTTAACTCATCAAAAAGCTGCTATGTCATATGTTAGTTTATGCTTCCTTCATTCCCCCATAATGTAGCTTGTAAATATTTTCTTTAGAAATTTACTGAGTAATCCATGTTTTCTGATGATCATTTTCTAGAACTTCCACTTTTCTTTTGACCTGGTTAATACAAACACTTGATTCAATCATGAGTGATCTTTTTTTATTTTAACCTAAACTTATGTATAATTCTAATAATTACTGTTGGACCCCAAAGGTTAGCGTCTTGAGTGGGTGCCCCAAGAACCCAGACTCCAGTCCAGTTGATGCAATAGCAAGAGGTTTATTGAAGAAGCAACTGTACAGAAGGTCTCCTCTGCTCTAAAGAGCAAGAGTCGTGCCGCATCATAGTTCATAGGTGCTTTTAAAGGAGAAACTCACAAAAGCCGCAAGATTACAATTCCCATACAATGTCATTTCAATTGATTTATGTCTAGAAACTAATTTCATAAGATCATTGTCTGGTTACGGAGTGATCACAGAGGGGGATACGTCATTGTCTGGTTACAGAGTGATCACAGAGGGGGGATACAGGTTATGTCAATGTGCACATTTTTCCTGAAACCTCAAGGGGGTATCAGAGCAGGAGTGGAGTTTACATACAGGTCACGGTGGTCCTCCCTGGAACACCTGCAATTATCCCAGTCACAGTTGAGCACATCTCTTAATAGAAATCTCTTTACATTGTTACATGGTTGCAGGGGAGATTGAATAATGGCTGAGTCAGGTTACCCTGGGAACTAGATTTTTTAGTTCCTCATTTCCTGAAGTTTGGGCTTGGGGGTGTAAGCCTGAAGGGTTAGGGTCTTTCATTACAGATAATGACTTATCTATAAATTTTTGTGGTGGAATTTCAAGATGTTTCCTGGCTAATATTTTTATCTATATTTTTTATATTCTTGTCTTTTATTTCAGTTTATGTTATGATTGTACTGACTTATGAATTCCAGATAGCATTGATCAGATTTTTTATTTCTATGCTCACTAAAATTGAAAGTTTATAAAAAAGAATCAGGACATTAGGAACATGAGAGCAATCAGAAACTAGAAGAGTGCTGAGACAGATATCAGTCAATTAGGGTATCGATTCATGAAACTTTCCCAGAGAACAGATGAAGTTGGCATAAATATTATGAGAGAGATGACTGAATTAATAGGTCCAACTAAACTAATGCACACACTCATTTCATTTCTTATCAATTTTTTTCCTGTCAATTCTGATGTCTTTAGAAAATTTAAAAAATGTTTTAATTAGATTAAGATGTGCCAAAAGATCTTCCTGAAATATGATTTATGATTCTTATTATTGGGGTCTATGCACAGTATAACAACATTTAGTTTAAGTCCTTATAGCTAAATGGTCAATAGACTGAAGAATGAGACAGGAATGACCTGTGTCCTAGATCCCCTTGCCATGATTACAGTCTTGCTTGAGTCAAGTACTGCATTTACTTAAAGCTCATAATCCTGTATCTCTTGGCTGATGGCTCATGATGTGACTGTTCACTTTGGATCTTGAGAACTGAAATAGTATTCCTTCCCATACTGGAACTGCCTGATACAGAAATAATCATGACTCTATGGCTGACTCTACTCTCTTAGAAATCTGGTGATTAACTTCTTTACCAGAACATGTTTAGTTCAGTTGATATGAAAATACAGGATACGGTCTCATGAAAGCTTTGTTGAGCACATGCCAGGCAGCTGGGGTCTGTGGTATGATGTCCATGGCCTGTGTCAGCATGAGGGTCACTAGAACCATGTTGTTCTGAGCAGGCCCCACCCTTCACTGCCTCTGAGATGGTGGGCCTTGCCCCTTGCTGGATACAGCAGGAGATAAGCTGGCCCTCCCTCAGGGGAGATCTCACCCTTGCACTCAGGAAGAGTGGTCCCACCCCTCACTGCAAGTGTGTACCTCACCTGTGCACACTAGAGGCAGCACACTAGAGCTGACCCTGTGGTTGGGGATGCAGGTGAGCCGACCTTGAGGGCATGAGAGGAGGAGAGCTGACCTCACCGTCTCTTGGTCTGCCTTCCCCCATTACCACCTGTGGCAGGTAAGAGAGCTGGCCCCTGGGGTTGCAAGAGTGGGAGAGCTAGCCTTGACCCTCACTGGCTGCAGCACACTAGAGAGCTGGCTCTGCTTCCTGTTGTCAGGGATACAGGTGAGCCAGCCCTGAGGGCATGAGAGCAACAGAGCTGACTCCACTCCCCTAGTCTACCATATGGTGACATGGGTGAGGGAAAGGTGCCCTCCCTGCTCTGCCCCTTGCTATCTGTGGCAGGTCAGAGAGCTAGCCCCAGGGTCACAAGAATGAGAGAACTAGCTGTAGACAAAATTCTAAACAGCCTTATTACATAAGAAACACAGAGCCAAATACAGGGGTGAAGGCCATAGAGATCAGAGAAACAGTGAGAGCCACCAGCTAACCTTACTCACCATGCTACTATAGCTTCCAAAGAGAACTAGCTTCCTCCTGTCTAACCTGTGCCTTTATTGCCTTGCTGTTCTGCCTTCTCATTGGCTCTTAGCCTAGCCACCTCACTTCCTCATCACTGCCTGTCTGTACAGACCTCCAGGTCTCTGTGGTTGGTACTGGGATTAAAGGCATGTGTCACCACACTTGACTGTGTTCTTGAATGCACGGAGACTCTGCCTGCCATGTGATCAGATTAAGGGCACGTGCTACCACCACTAAACTTTTTGTTTATGGCTGGGTATCTATGTCCCCTGATCTCCAGGCAAACTTTATTTATTAACATACAAATAAAATATCACCACATTTCAGCACAACAATCAGGAGAGAAGGCCCTGCACCTTGCCTGGGCAAAACAGTAGAGCTGGCACTGGTGATGTAAGTGTGGAGGACCCAGATCTGAGGGTCTGAAAGTAGAACTGGCCCTGCTCCTTGCTGTAGGCTGCACTTGGTGAACTAGCCTAGGCAGTGATGGAGAGCTTACCTGGCCCAGGTAGTGATGATGAGGGAAAGCTAGTGGGCTGACCAACCCAGCTACTACCCAGGCCCAGAACCAAGGCTATGAGTTGGCTCACCCCAACATCCATCAAATCTATGAACTGTTAGAGCATGTAAAGGGGACAAACCTACAGATCCAAAACAGCAGGATCTCCATGACACAGGACAACAGGATATCCAAGAGGAGCCCCAGTAAGAGCCCATTGTCAGTGATGTAGCAGAAACCAGAGGCCCCTAGCCAGACCAGTGACTCGTGGCAATGAACACTTGCAAGTGAAGATGAATGAAATGGACTAAAAAGCAAAATGTTGACTCAGTGGGCCACACTACAGCTTCCATGACAAGATTCTTTTTTGTTTTGTTTTTTTTTTTTCTTTTAAATTTGGTTTTGATTTGAGGGGAGGTTGAAAGGGCAGAGGACAGATGTAAGGGGACACAGAGAAAAGTAGGGTCAGACTGCATGATGTGAAATCCTCAAAGAATCATTAAAAGTTAAAAAAGGAGAGAAATTTGGGAGTGATAGGGGGTCAGTATGTGTAGTAACTGAAGAAAACTTGGAAGTACCAGCACAAACTATTTACATACATATTCAGAACCATTTTTATTTAGCTGTTGCATAGAGAACATGACTATCATGACATATTTAATATCTTTCCTCTTTCCTGTCCCATTTCATTAGTACCCTTCACCCCACAAATAGTCTCCTTTTTGCTTTTGTTGGGTGTGCACGTGAGTGTGTATATGTTTACATACACAGATTCTATATATGAGAGTAGACTCTTCTTTACATGACATATAATATCTACATCTACCATGAATCACATGCAAATGATAGAAAACCATCATATCAGACTCTTTAGATTTTGTTTGTATACTTTCATGAGTGATTTCCTGTTCCACAAACATATAATACTGCACTTCAGTTGCAATCATAATCCATGTGACCTGTGAAAACCAGATGATGAACCATGTGAGAGCAGCAGATGGTGGGACACACATGTCCAAATCTGAGGAAATCGAGAACAGACTTGGAATAATTAGCACCAAACATCCAAGTACTGACTTCAAATGTCACTGGAGGCATGGTAACTACATCACTGTGAATGGGTCTCAGACTTCTTCCTGCTCGTTATATGCTGTGTGCTGAAATGTTCCTGTTCTTCTTTTCACTTAACCCTATCTAGGGATTGGAAGGTGAAGTAGGTTATTTCCCTTATGCATTTAGGTCAATGATTTCTCTGTACCTGGGTATCTCTGTGTTTGTTGTTTGCAGGGAACAACCGTAGTAATATCACTGTCATCAGTGCTGCATGACAGCAAGGAATTTCCCAACCCAGAGATGTTTGACCCTGGCCACTTCCTAGATGGGAATGGAAACTTGAAGAAAAGTGACTACTTCATGCCTTTCTCAGCAGGTAATAGAAATTTATTTCCATGGCTCCAGTAACATGAGGATCTGTGTGAACTTATGCAGTATCTCCCAAGGGTCTAAGTTTTGAATAATCAGAAGCATGACTTCCTTGATGATGAGATTGCTGTGTTAAGATCAAATTTTGAGCTCTGAGGGGGAAAGATTGGATGGAGATATCCCATGTAGAGCTTAGTGTTCCTAGGTCTCTCTCTCTCTCTCTCTCTCTCTCTCTCTCTCTCTCTCTCTCTCTCTCTCTCTCTCTCCATGTCTGGTTGTGGGTCTCTGTGTTTTTTCTATCTGGTACAGGAGGAAGCTTTTCTGATGATTGCCGAATAAGGCACTGATCTATGAGTATAGTAGAATATCATTAGGAGTTGTTTTTATTTTTATTTATTTATTTTTTTACTTTTTTATTTTTATTTTTTACTTTTTTATTTTTAAAGACCAGTAGTATTTGGTTTTACCATAGATCTCTGGGCTATATTTTTTTCTGGTTCTTGGTCACAAAAGCAGTGTCAGATACAGGTTCTGCTGTGGGATAATGCTCTTGTACACTGTAAAGATTTGTCACTCCTATTGGTTTAATAAAGCATTGACTGGCCAGTAGCCAGGAAGGAAGTGTAGGTGGGGTGACCAGGCTAGGAGAATTCTGGGAAGAAGAAAGGCAGAGACAGAGTCTCCAGCTGGATACAGAGGAAGTAAGATGAGAATGTTAAACTGAGAAAAGGTACCAAGCCAAGTGGCTAAACATGGACAAGAATTATGGGGTAATTTAAGCATAAGAGCTAGTTAGTTATAAGCCTGAACAATAGGCCAAATAGTTTATAATTAATATAAGCTTCTGTGTGTTTATTTGAGACTGAATGGCTGTAGGGCTGGATGGGACAGAAACTTCCATCTACAAGGTTCCATCTTGTGGAGTGGCCTTAAATCAAATCAAATATTG